>JAJHUR010131745.1:1884-42597 GCA_027495735.1 Lutjanus campechanus | reverse complement strand
ACATAATGTTTTGGGAAGAGAAACGTTTTATTTTACTGGGTCTAGCAAACCTGCCGGACTACTCGGCTTGACCGAAGCTGGACGAGAACTCTGCTCACAGGACGCTGCCAGGGGTAAGTCAGTGTGATTGCATGACACTGGTGATGAGGATGCCATACAGATTCATGTCAAAAATCCCGAACTATCCCTTTAAGCCATAATAAACCACACAGTACCTCCAGTAAGCACTGGGCATCTGGCTGTTGGCATGCTCAGGAGAGATGCTCCAGTCTGGGTAAAGAGAATGGAGGTCTCTGCATGCAAATGACATGTCATCTGTGTCCTGGTTTTGGCTATAGTTGTCCTCAGTCATGCTTTGTAGAAGACAGGAGTTATGGGGCAGCATGCCATTGGGCCTGTGGAGCAGAGCCCTGTGAACCTCATGCCCCACCTCCTCCAGCTCACAGGGGGCTCTGCAGAGAGGACATTGCTTGTCACAGCCTCGCACTCTGTTGAAGAGGGAATCATGAGGCTGAAGTGGAAGGCACTGAAGAAACTGGGTGATATCCACATTTTGGGTGAACTCCTGGGCCAGGTCCAAACGCATTGCAGCCAGCAACTCCATTAGACATGTAACAAAGCGATCCCATTGTGTGGTGATACTGAACAGAGGTCCATTCAGAGGGGCCCTGGTGACATCCACATCTCCATCTTTCTCTAAAATGAGGCACACTCTCTCTAGCAGTGGCTTTGTATCACTCAGCACTCCATTGGTACCTTCTGCCGTGTCGCTCACTGCTGCTGCAATCTTTCCTACAATTTCTCCAAGTCTCTGTTGCCTCCATTTATCCAAGTTAGTTGATTCAGAGACGTGAGCCTCCACTGTCTCCTGGACTTTTTTAAGTCTGAAGTTGTCATAGGAATGCAGATATTCGAGGAGGCTCTCAAAGCTGTCTTCCTTTACCAGCTCTTCCAGCAAGCTTTGGTGGAAGGCATGACCGGACTGATACTGCGGGGCTTTATCTCGGATCTCTTCTACAATACGCATCCCCAGCGGTCTATAGATGTAGTCCAACACTGTAGGTTTCAGTACCATGGAGGTGAATGCTTGAGCTATCCTTTGGCACTGGTCTCTCTTCCTGTACTGATAGATGAACTCTGCCAAGTACTTATTCTTGGCTGCAGAAATACATGCCAAAAGCTCTTTGTCCTTGGCATAGCGGTCATGTAGTTTTTGGAAGTCTTGGCATGCAGACCTACAGAGGTAAACCTTCAGATCAACTTCAAAAGCTGTTTTGATTTCCATAGAATTTGTTTTCAAAGCTTTTTCGACATTTTCCAACAGTTGTGTGATGTAGCTATCAGAGAAATCTGCTGGTGAGCTACATTTATCTGCTACAAACTGATTGCATTCTTCTATGATGCTGCTCGCTATCTTTTGAGCCTCTAACCTCTGTAGTCTGTTGTTGTCTTCAAACATGTGCTTTAGTCTACTTCGGTATCCAAAGTGCTCATCATACACGTAGAAGATAGATGTGTGGTTCTGGCCAATGACTTCAAGTTTTTTCATGTGTTTCTGGAGCCCATGGCTGATTAGATTCTGTTTCAGGATATCAGTCACTCTTGTGGTGATGTCTTCTTTTTCTGATGGCCTGAAGTCAAAGTTGGACAACATCTTACTCCAGATACCCTCAAACTCCTCCTCTAGTTCTGCATCTTGAAGCAGAACTTTGGTTGACTTGCTTTTC
This sequence comes from Lutjanus campechanus, assembly GCA_027495735.1. Lineage (NCBI taxonomy): Eukaryota > Metazoa > Chordata > Actinopteri > Lutjaniformes > Lutjanidae > Lutjanus > Lutjanus campechanus. The sequence goes on along the minus strand of JAJHUR010131745.1, from coordinate 40,870 downwards.
TCTACCAGTGCCTGTAGCTTGGTTTCCTTTTCTTCTTCCAGTAAGGCCTCGAACTTTTGCAACTGTGTTGAAGAACAATGGCTCTCGTTGACTGCCTCCAACCTTTGTATTATCTCTTCAGTTACTCGCTTGTGGAGATCATCCATATTGCTCATGAGGACTGGCTTGAATGTATTCATTTTGAGGTTGTCTTTCATCAAATAGGCCTCTACTTTTGACTTGAGTTTGTCCACCCCTGTTGTGACTTCCTTTCTGGCTTCATCCTTCAACTCATTCAGAAGGCCAATTTGAACCGTAGCATCTAAAGCCTTTGCCTTTGTGGCAAAGATTTTCTTCGTTGCCCCTGTAAGCCAGCTTTCCATGCGCCCCAGGAAAATATCCTCCCACTGGGAGAGTTCAGTGCACAATAAAGAAAATGCTAAAGCTATGTCAGTATTTTGTAGACCAATGGAGAATGATTCTGCTTTCACTGCATCCCAAACAGCACTCAAACGGCTCATGAATTCAGGCAGACCTGTGGCTTCAGACTTTGCTGCACACTTCCTCAGTGCCCCAAACAGGTTTTGCTTAAGCTTTAACACAGCATTACTATATTGTTTATCAGCTGGTTCAGAGAGTGACATGTTGTACCAAGGCCCTTTGACACAGGTGATAGAGCTTGTGGTCTTTGCATAATGCTTATCAGCATCGTCAGTTCTTCTGTCACCTGTCTCAGTCTGAAGCATATCACATACACGTCTTAACTGTGAGGCTTGTAAAACGCTGTTTATTCCTTCATCTTGGGCCAGGAGTTGGCAAATGGGCATGGAGCCAAATTCTTTGATGCATAAAAGGGCATTAACTATGACAGTGAAATCAGTTTCAAACTCAGTTTCTGCAAGTGAAGAGATGTTCTGCATTAAAACATCACTCAGTCCTGTTGCAAGAGTGGCCATCTCATTGTCATGGATCAGCATGTTTCTGTTTTTGTCTGAGCAGAGACCTTCAACATCAGTTAACAACAGAAAATCACATCCCATGTCCTTTTTGAGGTTATCAGGGAGACACAGGGCGATCATGTACACCCCTCGAGTGGATCTTTTCCTTCCTTCAGGAAATTTCACCCCAAATAACGCAGAAAGAACCTCAGCGTTCCTAGCATCATGTACTCCGAGGTTTGTCAGCACTCGGGTCCTGCACTGTTCTTGAGGTAAGCGGCGTTTGAGCTCTGCAAAGACACAGCCCAGCCAGTGGAAGGGGATGTTTGAGGCATCTCCATCCATTAGTTCAAGTGGAATGCCATAGAGAAGAAGATCTGCTGCTAAGCTAGGGAGACGCAACACATTGTGGCTCCCACTGCCAGGGCTGATGTGTGTTAGCTCAAAAATTAAGCCCATCTCACGCAAAAAATGCTCAAGCCCAAGTGAGGACAGATCTGGTTCAAAAGACTGTGAACTTGAGGCTACCTGATGTTCAAAGAACACATCTTGACATATTTGTTGTTGGGAACAAGAAGTTGAATCTGAACTGACTAGTGTCGGCTCTGGTTCATTTTCTTGTTTCTCTTGGCAGCTCAAGGCTTCATTTTCTCCAGACTCCAAATGACTGTTTTGGTCCTCAGAGACTGCATCTGAAATTAGTCCTTCAATAATTCCTTCACCTTCAATCTTTTGTCCTTTTGATTCCTCATACACCTGCTGCTCTATGACTGAATCAAGATCTTCTTTTTCTTGTGACCGTTGATCAATGCTCTTTTCTGTTGACTGCTGAGACATTTGCTCTAAATCTTGGCCTATCTCAAATTGTTGCTCAGAATCTTGCAGATCAGAATTTACAGGCTGCTCCTCAGTTTGTTCATCTTCAAAACTTGAATCTGTGCAGAAACTATCATTGTCCCTTAGATCGTCATCGGCTCCATTTTCAAGTGCATCAGAATGTTCAGGCATACCATTTTCTGTCTGCAGGTTTGTTAGTAGATCTTTTGGATTGTCTTGTTTTTCCATTTGCACCAGCTGAAGCTTCAGCTTCATCCAAGTAAGGAAACAAGTCCTCATAACTTTATCTGATGTGAAAAGTGCACTGGTGAAAAGCTTCATCGCTGGGGTCATTTTGTAGCTGCTCAACTCTAACAAGATGTCTTTCTTTTCTTTTTGCAGTTGGGGGTCGATTTCCTTTCCTTCCTTCTTCTGTTTTCTGTCCTTCTTGTCTATTTCGGCCAGTTTGCTCCACAACTGCCCTTGCAAAGGAAGCTGTTTCTCCTTAAACTGAGCAGAACCCTCGTCTAAACCTTTCAGTACTTCCTCCACAGTGGCCATTGCCTTTTTATGGACTGCACCTTCATCCACATGAAAACCTTGCTCCTCTGCTAATTTTGCTGCTGCCTCAAGGGTAACAAGTTTCAGTCTATCTGGTAGAAGATCTCTCAGGGTGCCACACAGCTTATTAGCCACTTCCTCCTCATTCAAAGCTTTCCCTTGTAGCACTGATCCTCGGGGAAGCCCTATGTGTTCTTCAAGGTTCTGATCAACAAACCCCACAACTCTGTTTTCATTCGTCTCAGTGTCTGATAGGTCAATCAGTATGAGCTTGCTTGCCATATATTTGCAGGAAGCAAGAAGTTGTTTGTCTTTCTCTCTAAGATTTCCACAGAAAACAACCACAGCTGAAGACGCTTGACATAGAAAGCTAAGGTATTTCTCGTGTGCACTGGCATCACCACGTAGGTTAGATATGACCAAAGGGACAGGGAAAACATCTCTGGCAGTGTCTCCAGAGGGTAGATACCATCCAATCTCTACCAGGCCATTGGACAGTCTTCGGGGCAGCTGTCCCCCATCCATACCTCTGTGGAGGAATGTTTCAGTGGGAGATCCAAGTCCACTGATAACATTGTTAAGCACCTGAGACTTGGAGACACCACAGCGACCAAGCTTCACACAAGAAACCATTGGCATGTGTGTACTTGTTAAATTGCCCTCTTGGATCTTCCTATTTCTATCTGGAAAGTGAGACCTCCATTGGCTCACAACACCTCTCAAAGGCCAAAGCAGGAAGCGACTGGGGTCTTCTGGATCTATGTTTGGAAGGACCAGGGGCACAGCAAACTGGCATTGCATCATCCGCATAGTCATCTCCTGCTGAAGGAAAGTGTTGGCAGACATAAAGACAGCTGTAACAAGATCAAGGGGGTTGATGTCACACTGGCTTTCTCCTCCAAAACCATTGACCATCTCCTCGGGCGGTTTGTCAGTATCGTTAAGAAGAACATCAGGAGGTTTACAGCAAGGACTCCTGGCATCTGGGCTAAGCAGCCAAAGGCGTCGGAGGAATGCATTTGGTAGATCCTTGGACTCTAGAGGAGCTTGGTTCTCCAAAGTCCAAGTGCTGATGTCCAACATAGATGCTGGGTCCAGTGGTGTAGTCCAGAAGGCCTCCAGGCCCAGCTTGTTCAGAACCTCTAACTGGGCATTGTCTTTCAGAGACTCTGGTTTGAAACAAAAAGGCAATCATTTAGGCAGTGGATTGGTTTCATTCATTCATTACATGAAAATATTGTTTTATGAAATTAAGCCAAAGAATGTCTTGAATTTGGCCCAAAGTGGTAAAAAATGTTCTGTCTATACTTTGGACAAAGCATACATGCAAAGAAATATTTCAATTACATTATTTTTTTTTTTACTAATCAAAGTTGCTTTTTTGCTTTTAATGTGTAAAACTCATCATGGATTGAAAATAGTTAAAACCCCAGCCACTGCTTTAAAGTGATCCCGAGCTAATGCTGAGATAGAACTAACTCTATGTCATGAGATTTATATATTAAAAAAAATAAGGTTAATGCCATCTAATCAGAGTTGGTCGCCCCACCTCCTCCAGCCCCTGCTCTTGAGTGCGAGTCTGTGAAACAGCGCTAATTTTCAAATATACAATCAAGACTAATCATTCACAGGAGTTTACTATTTTTTGCAATCCTTCACTCTGTATTTTTCAATTATGGCCATTTGACAGGTCTAGAAGTACCACTAGCCTACAACACACAGAACCTGGAAGGAGTAACCTTTCTGTAGTCTCTGCAGCCTTTCTGAGCTTTCTGAACTACAACACAGGTACAACCCAGAAGCTTTCTCATAAAGTGCCATGACTGTTTCAAAGTGACTGTCAGACTCTTTTCAGTGTTTGGACATGAAGAGTCTGACAGCAGCTGCTCATGTTTGGTTAGCTACGACCACTAGCTAAGCAGTGTAGTCATCCCCCCCTACAGTTGTTGTCCTGTGACCTCACAACCCTCCTTAGTCTGCTGCCCACTTTTTAGCATTTTTAAAAATTATGCAGTGGGTGAAGTTAGGCTCAGACCTGGAGGTGCAGCTTCGCTTTAATCAATAGTAATATGTGTTGCCTTACATAACAGGTACATGATCCCTGTAGTTAATTAGCCATTACATTTTAGCTCAGGGTCTCAGCTGTACCTGCAAACAAACCAGTCGTGTTCCCTTTAACCAGACCATCCAACCTAATTATCAATAACGAGTAAACACATTAAAATATTCAGCATTGCAGTGCTTTTATCCAAACATATTCTTCTGTGCCTGTAGGTTGTTATCTCAATTTGTTTCCAGGGCCAGAGTAGTCACAGGAGGCCACTGTCAGTCAGCCTAAATTAATTTCTGCCTTCCTTCATGACATGAACAGACCTTACAAAACTAAACTTGACAGCTAGCCAAATGATTTGGTATCACAGTTGTTCTGCAGACATTTAGCGTTAACAGACAAAGCATTCACTTCAGTAGAATGTAAACATATTTGGATTAGCTGAGGTTTAGAGGAAACACATTTTTGGAAGTAACAAAGTCTGTTTTGACTTGTTACCAGCATTATCTCTACAAGCCTGAATACCTGATAATCAAAATAGATTAAATAGAGAATTAAAACAGATGCACCAATTTACACCCGGGGTAGTTAATCATTTGTTTAACACAAAGACAGATTACCCAAACTATATTTAGCTCACATAAGGTTTTAACTCTCCAAACTCTACACTTCTGCCACAAGCCTAAGAATGAGAAAGTCATACATTTTGCCATTTACTTCATTTGTCCCTCAGGAAATCTGTGTAATGTCCAACACTAATTCTTGAATCTTGAATTCCTGCTTGCAGGTCTTCCTTATGTAGGTGGTTATATACTTATTTTTATCAATTCATCCTGTCTATTAATATATTAAACAATATCATGTGGACAAATCTTTGGGACATGTAGGACATTAAGACAATTTCTGTAAAAACTGTGGCCCTCATTCATTTTAAAAATATCAATATATACATTCTGGTGGGTTTAAAAAGTCAAAATAAATAGTTTCAATAAAGTCAAAACCACTGAAAAAACAAAACAGAAAAGCAACATACTTTTCTTTTTGCTGCTCAGCCTCTTGTGAAGTTTGACAGACATGTTAAATCCCACTGAGTGTCTCTCCTCTGCTTGAAATGAGTTTTTCTTCTCTGGTCAGCGGCTGACAATGTGAAGTGGAAACCTGTGATTAAAATTCATAACATAAACATTACTGGCACACAAAAGGCATCACAACAGAGTCAAAAGTACCTGCTTTTTTCATCTACACATGCGAAAACCTCTGTTGTCCTACTTACAATGGGTGATAATATGTTGTAGCCTGCTGTCTCATGGGCTCATTGTTGAAAGAAGGGAGGAGGCTGGTTTGTCCTGACTTTTATCTTCCTGAAATGCTTCACTGAAGCAAAACTCTCCTCCCTGTTTCATTTTGCTTTTCACAATAAAACCTGATCTATGACAGGCCGAACACGATATGATGACATAATGTCCTCTCCTCAGATCAGCAGACTGTCAGAAAGATAAAGCACACAGAATGACATGTCAACACTGAGGTAACTTCATTTTTCACCACTTCACTGCTTAAAGCTCACAGCTCCTTAGATTTTGTTTAGTTTTGAGTTTGGCTACTTTCCAGTTGTGAGCAGTGGCTGTACCTTGTTATTACCTTGTTAAAAGCAGGAATGTTATCGATATGCAGCTGTTAGAAATAAGGCTGGTGAAAGTAAGGAAGAAGTTAATATGGAAATTAGTATAGCTCACCACAAAATACATCAGTTCAATCAGTTCACAACAAAAAGAAGAAGTACTCAGACGATTTACTTAAAGGACCACAGCGTAAAACATGTTAGCAATGGAATCACTTGAAACACTGGTGGAATCAAGGGGGGCAAGAGGGGAGAAGTATTTTCAGTGAAATGTACTGAAAGTATCAAAAGTAGTGGTTGTACAGTAAAATGTCCCCTGTAATTGTTATATTGTTGTATATTACAATATTAGATTCTCAGTACTGAAAGTATAATTAGCACCTTTTTTATTGTAGGTGAATGAGGTAGAGCTCACTTATTTTAGTCCAGTGGTTCCTCCAATTAGTCAGAAGATACATCTGAGTGGTTGTGAGATGATTAATAAGAGAGGAAAGAATAAAAGGTTTTGATACACAAATCTGGACTTGTTTGGACTTCTCTCTAACTGTTATTTAAATAAATAAAACAATAAATAAAAACATAATAATGAATAGAGAGAAGTTTAAAGGGGAAGCATCTCATTTGTGCAACTACTGTAAAACAACTCATTGACATGTGAAACATGAAAAGAAGCACAAACTACACTCTGTTTTTAAATAGAAGGTCACAGGTCAAACAGTTGGGAAACACTGTTTAATCATGAACAAATTACTGTATTTTGCAATGTGATCACACGTTTCTACATGTAAATTTTTAATCTGCCAAGTAATCAGTAATCAGTAACCCCAGCTCTCAGATTGATGTTGTTGAGTACAAAGTGTGTATATTTCCTTCTTAAATGTAGTGGAGTAGAAATATAATCAACATTAAAACGTAAATGCTCAAGTAAAGTACAAGTACCTCAAGACGATACTTATGTACAGTACTTGAGTAAATGTATTTAGTTACTTTCCACCAGTGGTTAAATCAGAATCAGACACATGATTTGGATGTGATTTGGATATTAAGATAAAATGTAATCTGAATAATTTTTGACGTGTCATTCTTGAACTAAAAGTAGATTAACACTGAGGAAAAACAATTAATTAGCCTAAGTAATTAAAGGTTAATTAATTAATTAATTAGGTAAGGTAAGTAAGTATTGATTACTGATTGTGAGTTCATCAAGAGAAAGTGTTCACATTCTGCATATGTAGAAACTAATTATTACACAGTCTGTTCTTAAGGACAGTATAACTATTTTACGATTCTTCTTGATTTAGGTATTTAGAAATGTGTTAGCAGTTCATTACTGTAATTAGTTACTGATTTACTCCTTGTAACTATGTTTGTTTCTGGTATTATTTAATGCACATAAATCACATGGTTAGTAAATATTTCTCCTGAAATAAGACAGAAAAGAAGACATTGCCAGTTCAATCAGGTAAAAACAGTTTGCATGTCTCACTGAATTTGCTATACTCAGCATGGCCTAAACATAGCATTTGATGTGCACAAAAAATATATTTCACCTCTTGCAACAAGTAAGCTGCTGCATATAATGCAGCATCATATAATTTCATATATAAGACAAATATAGAAGCTACATGTGCAAATATTCCATGATCTTTGCAATAGTGGTTGTGTTCTTTGGTAGAATTTGTGCTAAAGTCAAATGTTCTTACCTATTTCTCCTCATATTGCTCAGCAAAAGAAAACGAGTATCCTTAACATTTTTCACGAGGTGGTTGTGTCTCTCTGTCTCGAGAGCTCTTATAGCACTCTGTTTAGTGATAAGATACATTCCTGCATTTCTAGAACAAAGTGAACATCAGATGCATGAAACACGTAGACAAGACTACACATGTGACATTAGTGATTATGTAAAACTTCATTACATGACAGGCTCGATACTCAGATAACAGCAGGCAGTGTCTGTCTGCATGTCACTTGTGCAGAGCCTGCTGGTGAGATGTATCGGCAGACACCTCAGTGCCAAAAGGATTATCATTGGTCTGCAGGGGTCAGAGGCGAGTCTCCAGACAATGACGCACACGCACCCTGAGTCATGTGTGATCTTGCAGATATAGGTCTAACTGATTACAACAAATAAATAGCTGGCATACTGATCCTGCCCTTTATTCATAGAAAGTCTTTTCTCCTTGCTGTAATTTGCTCCCTCCAGTTTCTCCTTTGAGCTCTTTTCCTAGAAATTCCTGTGGCATGACTGTTTTAGTCCAACAGTCTTAACTAGTAAGGTGTTTGGGTTTGTTCTATTATTTTAGAGCTAATCCCGGTGGCTCTTAGGACAAGAGAGAGAAATTCAAGTGAATGAAAGCTTGTTTTGCAGCCAGCCATTAAACACACACACACACACACACACACACACACACACACACACACGCACACACGCGGAAATCACAAGATTATGATTACGATTAAAAAAAGAAGTAATGATTAAAAATATAACAGCTATGTAAATAAAATGTTTTAAGAATCTAATATCATTCTGACCTTACAAAATGCAAACAATCAGCTGAAAAATGTGTATGTATTTTGGATTAAGAAAGACTTAGATAGTTTAACACATATTTGCTCTAGAAATGCTGTTTGTCAGTTGTAAATGCAGGCAGGCCCTTCACAATTTTCTAATTATCAGCGGATGTGCATGTAGACTGAAAGAAAACAGAGATTATCAGTCAGCGTTTTGAATAACTGTTCTGGGTTTAATGCATTTATGTAGTTGTATTTATACTTTTTAAAACATCAGCCAACTTGATCTTGAGTCTTATCATGAGAAAGCAGGCACCATTTATTTATCCACACTACACTTCTTGTACGTTGTACCACACTGTAGTATGGTTTGATTTGATTTATAAAAGGTTTATTGTATAAGAATTGACCAGTTGCTTTATTAATAGTTAATAAATGACTTACTAACACTTAAAACCCATTTCTCAGAGCAGGCTTTTGGATGCTAAGGTATGACCATATATCATTTGGATCCTCAGGATCTGGACCAAAATCCATTTATTAACAACTTATTAAAAGGATGAGTGTGTGGGATTTAGTGGCATCTCACGGTGAGCTTACAGACTGAAAACAACTCACCTCACCCTCACCTTCCAAGTGTGTAGGAGAACTTTCAAAAACTGCAAAAGGCCCTCCCTAGAGCCAGTGTTTGGTTTGACCATTCTGTAGAAACATGGTGGCCTCTGTGGAAATAAACAGCTCATTCTTAGGTAACACACTACACCAGTTATTTTCAGGTGATTATAAACTATTGAAAACACACCTATTAATATTATAATAAATTTCTGTCATATTCTGCCTATAAATCCCTGTAAATCTTACACTGGATCTCCAAGTATTTGTCAGCAAATTACCAATATTTATTATGTAAAAGATAAATAAGTTAAGCTATAGGCCAACTTTATTGTGATATACTGTATACAGTTGTACAACCATACAAAGTACAATTATACAGTCAGATTCAGTCTCGTCAGTTAACCATCCTAGTATTTGGAGCAGTGGGCATCATGCGGCACCCAGGGACCAGCTGCAGTTCTAAGCCAGTTCCTTGGTACTGACCGTAGAACTGACCTCCTCTGTGAAACTGGAGGTCCTGGAGGAAACCCACACCAGCACGGGGAGACAGACTTTCTTTTTGCAAGGTGAAAGTCCTAACCACTGCACCATTATGCCATACCTGACCACCTTAAATGTGTTTGTGCTAATCGCTTATAACAGATCTATATTGCATGAATAAAGGATTTATTAACCAGTGCTAAATTAATTAGTTACAATTTATAAAGACTTCATAAAGGGTGCCTTATTAGAGTGTGCAACCTAAATGTCAACTTGTTCGGGAACTTCCTCCGTCATTTCAATGTATAACACGAGCTTGTATAATCCGCATATAAGATGTTTGAACTAGAGGGAAAATAAAATCATATGAAAAGCTAATTTTCACTGAGGTTTATTCTGTTTTTTTGTATTTTACACCTCTGAATAAAACCTGATCTGCCCTGACTGCCTGAGATGTGGAAGCACACCTGAAGGATAAGTGCTGTGCAGGAGAAAAGATTACTGTGTCTCTATTTCTGTCCTGCAAAGCTCTTTAGCAGTCTTACCCCTCGTGTGTCAGAGACTGTGAGAATGAAGTGTGTGCATGCGTGTGCACATGTTAGATGAGTGTGTGTTCATCTGAGAAACTTGTGTGAGTAGACACATTCAACACTGTGTTCAATTATCCTTTCGCTGAGCAGCCCTTCATTGCACTCCTGATTGCTCGGATCTCTTCCTGTGTGGACTTTTCTTTCCTCCAGTAGGACTGAGGAAAGTGATTGAAAACCAAGGAAAACATTACGGATTAATAAAGACACTAAAGGAACAGTGGTCAAGATGTTGATCACCATGCTAACAGCCATGTATATGGTGGTCAAAGTCGTAGAAACGGTAAGACAATTATAGTGATAGGTGGAATAGAAGAGTAGAAAAAGAAAGCTGATAATTATTCCTGCGGATTAGGTTTAAGATTTATTTAGTGTGTTGAGTCAAATTCCAGTTTACTCAAATATTTCTTCCTTAAACATTTCTTCCTAATTATATCTTTTAATAATACCCCTTTCCTTTTCACAAATATTTCTTCTAATATTTCAATATCATAAGAAATACATTTGTGATTAGAGTGTTTTTGTTGCAACCATAACATTCTTTTTTTCTCCCCCAGCTGATTGTCAGTGTCAAATATAAATGTTATATAGACATGAAAATGTAATTATGGTGACATTAAAACAGGCGGTCAGAGTCAAGTTAAATTATAACCATGTTTTTATCGTCAGGATCCAAATATAATTAATATAATGTTAAACCAAACTTTAAATGTGCAGCATTCCTCTCTGACTCTGCTTGTTATGTAACATCCGATGCTCTTATTCCTAAAGCAATGATTTCCCGTGCAGCCAAAAGGAAAAGTCAAGTACTGAACTTGACTGTACTGAAAATGTAATTGTTTTTTCTTTTATTTGACAAGTAAACCTGAGATGTGGGAGAGAAATATTATTTTCATTAATATTGACATGCTGTTTTTCCAATACTTTTCACTTGTTCTTTGTTCATCATTCTGTCATTTTTCTATGTTTGCATCTTTTGCTTTGTGTTTTAATTTTACCTTCATCTTGGTAACTTGGCATTTTGGTTTGTCTGTTAAAGCATTTTGTAAACTCTGATTTTAAAAGTGCAATATAAGTAAAGTTACTATTGTCTTTATTATAACAGACTATAACAGCCTTCACATGTAATTGCTCATGTTTCACACTTTGACCCTGACATCTGCATCCCTAACCTGAACTCCTCTTCACTTTCAGATAGGGGCGCGGTTTGCACGACAAGAGGACCCTCTGCCTTACATGGTGTCCCAGCCTTTGCCTTGGCAGGTTCACTCAGTGTCGCACAGTCGGAGGAGCAGCAAAGTAGATGAGGTTAGTTTTAACGAGATCTGTACACATCTCCACGCTGATGCACGGCGGCAGGGGTCTGCAACTTAAATCCCACTTCTGATTGTTAAAAAAAATCTAAGGACTACCCTCCAAAATATATGAGAAAAAAAACATGAAAATAAAAGGAGAAAAAAAATAACTGGGCCCAAACAGGATTTCACAACAATCAACCCACTGTGCTTTCAGCTCAGCATTACTTCATTATGAATACAAATTTAATGTATTCAAGGTCAGAATTTGTCACCACATGCTTCTGAGGCATGGGGCTGTCTTCCACATCAATTTTTTGTTTCAAAAACTGATCCAATTTGTGTCTCTGCCTCTGAGGGAACATTAGTTAGCTAACAGTGGCAGGACATGATTGACTGGTGGTGATATTCAAATGTAACTGGCCACTGAAATGTGCCTTTTAATTTTGAGATGTATTTATCTGCATTCTTGAGCACACACATATGCACTGAGGCAGTTTATTCCTCACAGCTCATACAACACACATTCGTTCTGCACATGACTGAGTCATCCACTATGACTACTCCTCCTGTAGCTCCACTGGGGTTGTCTCAGGTTATCTTGATATCTTTCACAGAAACATTAATGGTCATGTTTAAGGGTAAGGAGACAAGTTTTCTTAAAGTTGGAGTTCCCCTGCCACTGTGGCTGGAATTTTTACTCATAAATTTGTTTTTCCAGTCTTCTGCTATGGTGAAGCAGAGCGTGTGGAAAGCTCATCAGTCAAGCTTGACTAAGCATGTGAGCATAAAAACTTGGTCACACATTTGTGCTTGCTGATAGTTTTAGTGGGGAACAGCAGAGGAACGTGATTCACAAGTTGTGATGATGCACTCAAACATCACCAGTAAAATAACATGTAAGGTATAATGTACAGTAACCCTGTAGATTATTAAATGGAATTTAATTAAACATTTGTGTTGTATTTTGTTTGTGTTATGAAGGATTTGGTTGAACAATGCTGTGTTGTATAGTGATGATGAATGTCCTTATGTTCTGCACCACACTGCCAGGGTTTATTTCACATTATTATATTACACTTACACTCGATTCTGATCGCTCATTTACAGTATTCTAGGATCTGTTGTTTCTGTATAGCAGCTACACTATGAAGAACAGACTGTTGCTATGAAGAACAGACCATCCATAGCAATGGTCAGTCAGAAACAAGTATTTAACAAAGCTGTGTAATGATATGAAATAAACCCTTCAGGCTGATTCAGCACCCTTCTGCTTCACGTCAGGGTCCTGCATCACTCCGTTGGGGTTTATTTCATAAGAATGACCTGCTCACTGTACATTATCCCCATTATTACACTGCAATTTGCTTGAAAGCAATAATTTGACACAAAATATTAATTTAATAATGATTTTATCAATTTAAAGGTGATTTTTTTTGTTGCTTTAAAATGGTTTTGTGGCTCCTTTAGAGTCTGAGATCAGTACTGCGTCCACAGCAGCATATTGCTTGTCAGAAATAATGGACCTTAGAATCAAGTATTAAACAAAACCATGTAATGAAATAAAAAAGTTAACTTTTGCAACAGACTCAGTTAAACAATGACCTTTTGATCCTCAGTGAAATATCAGTATCAGTGAAAATAACACTTTCAATGCTTGCACAGGGATCAACAACGTCAGTTATGTGTCTCATCTCAGTAAGTTCACATCTCTGATGTCCTACAGTCATAGAAACTGTACTTCACCAGTCTGTGGATTTTTTGTGCCTTTTTCTTAGTTTGAGGTAACTAATCTGAAGGTCACTTCTGACATAGAACTTTATAAAGATCAAACTGACAAATAAACAGATGAAGGCAAAGAGCTGGATGACAGCAGGAAGAGGAAATTCAGTGGTTAACCAGAGGGGCACAGGTTCCAACATGAGAGGGTGAAAGAAAGATTCCATGAAGCAAGCAGGGAGCTATCAGAGAAAAGAAGGAAGCCATTTCGTGTCACGACATCTCCCCCTGGTAGAAGGTGAGAGTAAACCTCATTGATGAGGTCATGGAGCCCGCGTGTGTGGGAGTGAACGCATGCAGGCGTGCAGCCAAACTGGCGGGTAAGCAGCCTAAATGGGTACAGTCGTCAGCCTCTGGCCTGCCTGCCGCCGCTCTGCTTGAGCTGTAATCCCAATCAAGGGGATTTGTGTTTGAGGTCATTAACTGTAGATAGAAAGGACACACACACACACACCCACGGGTTCAGTCAGTTACACGTACTTTGCACATTCATTCCTTTAAGACTGCACATTTTGTACAGTCGAGGAGAAGAATTTAACCTGTGTCATTATCTGCTCACATGTGTCTGATTTTTTGCCGTCATTGGCATGTGAACGACGTCTCCGCTAAGTTCCAGATAAGATGGTAACATTGATAATTATCATACCTGATCAGTATATCTCTCTCTGTGTGTGCGTCAATGAATGACTTCTAACCCAGGGCTTCTCAAATAGGGGTCCAGGATCTCTAGGGGTGCATGGCACTCTGCCAGGGGGTCAATGAAAAGTTTTCAGTTTCATTCATTTAGACTGTCATAATATAAGAAATGTTTTTTGTTGTTGTTGTTTGTTGTTGTTTTTTTGTTTGTTTGTTTTGATTTTTTTTTTTTATATCAAAGGTTCTATATAGTTCAGTGAACAATATTTTAAATTTTAAATTAAAATGAGTTCAGAGTACATTCTTATCTAACAATTAGGGCCCAACTTATACTGGATTTTGAGGCTGATGCCGCTACTGATATAAGTGTTGTGACAAAGAAATGTAAGGCATGAGGCAGGATATTTTAAAGTTTACCAACTAAGATGTATGTATTTTGTACAGTGAGCAGGTTATTATTGGGTTGTGCATTTTTTGAATGATCCTGAAGGGGTTTACTTCACAATAATGACCTGTTCACTGTATATTATCCCACTTTTATTACATGGACCGTTGCTATGGACACAGCTCTGATCATAGACTCTGGAGGAACAATAAAATCATTGTTAAATCACTAAAATCATTTTGAAACAATTAATAAGAATAAAATATTTTGTGTCACACATACGTTTGCCAAATATCTATCTGTCTATATAAAGATTTGGTAAGTAACCATGTAGTAATTGTGATAATGTACAGTGAGCAGGTTGTTACGTAAGGGATAATGCCTGACGAGGTGTCCATTATCAGAAATGAATGGACGACGCGGAGGCGTGAACCGTCCGACGCGAAGCGGAGGATGGTTGCTTCCGCGAAGTCCATTCATTTCTGATAAATGGACACCTCGAAGGGCATTATCCCGCTTATACCATGGTCACTTACGAAAGAAAGAAATATTAAATCAATTATTAATACGTTAATGTTGTTTTTTACCGTTAAAATCGTAAGTTTTTCACAAGAAGCAGCTGAGTGGACTATTTAATATCTGTCGTTGTGACGCGTTGCCAAGGTAACCGGCTCTGGCCACAGAACCTGCAGCTTGGTCGGCCGCAGCTGTTAGTCTTCTCTCTTTCTCTTCTGCTGCATCCCAGTCTTCAAAATGATCAAATTCACCAAATAGGTTAAAGGAAACTATAAAATCACTCATGTTTTGTCTACTGTCTTGCCGTTGTGATAAATAAACTGTGAAATAACGTATGTTAACGTATGTTCTATTGTCACGGTTACCAACTAGCGTTTGAACCAGCGCAATAATTTAGAACAATCAGGCTATTTGACCGGAACTTTTTTATAGGTGTCCTACAACACTTTTTAACGGACACCCTGCAGCCAATCAGAATCGAGCATTCACCCAGACCATGGTACTATAATGTGACATAAACCCCTTCAGGATGATTCAAGACCTGCATCTGTTGGGATTTATTTCACAATAATGACCTGCTCACTGTGCATTATCCCTTACATTGTAGTTACTTATCAAGATAAATCAATAATTTAACACAAAATAGTGGTTTAAAAAATATTTTATTGCTCTATCAGAGTCTGTGATCAAAACTGCGTCCATGGCAACAGTCTGATAAGATAAACATAAAATAGACATGCATTTTAAAAAAGTGTGTAATAATATGAAATAAACCCAGATAGGGTGAAGCAGGACTTCTTGAATCATTCTGAAGGGTTTTGTTTCACAATAATGATCTGCTCACAATACATTATCCCGCTTATTACATGTATTTTAAATGATTTCATTGCTCCTTCACAGTCTATTATTAGAACCGCATCCACAGCAATGACCTGCTATACAGAATAACAGACCTTAGAAAGCTGTATTTGACCAATCAGACTTGATATTTAGCTGAGTGTAATTATACATTTTATTGTCCAAAATGATGTCAAGGCACTCAAACAAAATAATTTAGCAGTATTTTTTAATAATTATAAATAATTATAAATTAAAAAAACACTAATATCCAAAATATATGTATATTAAACCTGAATAAATCAAACATATATTAAATGTTGTCTGTAAAGCTAACAAATAAAAACAATCTGCATTATGTTCTGTTATGGGTACATATTGGACAACACAGACCAATATAGCTGTGATAGGCCAATATCAAGTGGATAATATTTCACAATATAAATCAACCTCCCACTAGTCAAGTATGTCTCATCCATTAATGGTGGAAACTGGCTCTGTTTTCTAGGTCGACATGGTTCAAATATTTTTAATACATCTTATAATACGTCTAATATCTTTGTGATACATTTTACTTGTATTGCTCATTCTCATAACTAAGTAGCAGTTGATGAATGGTAAAAATGGTTATGTCAAATTATTCAAAGAGACATGCAGGTATATACTGTAAGGGGGGTCTCTGGTTTACTCTCTGTCTTGTGAGGGGTCCTTGGCTGAGAAAAAATTGAGAACCTCAGCTGTTCTCTTTCTTTTACAGTTTGATGGCATGAGGAGGAACAGCATCGGGGTGTATAGAAAGAGTAAGTAACACTGTTCATTAATTTAAATGCAGGCTATTTTTCTGCCACAGTGCTGTCTATCAGCATCATCTTAAAGTTACCACAAGAGTTTGATTCAAATTAAACCCTCAAATCTATCTCAAACTTTGATCAGAAAAATAGCCCGCTCAAGCCTAATATGTACGCCATGTGTTTGAACTTAATCATTGCTACAGACTATGTCTCCATGGCTATTGCCTCTACCTCTCTGGCTATACCCTGTGTCCTGTCGTGCTCAGACTCCAACGCCAGCAACGGAACGTGCACCCTGCCTGCTGCTCCTTCACTCAGCCCCGTTCCTCCACTGAGCCCCGTCGAAGTCGAGAAGGCCGCCGCCACCATCCAGACCCACTTCAGGAAGTTCCAACAGAAGAAGCAGAAGAACGGAAAGTAGTTGGACAAAGAGGGATGGAGAAAGACAACAGGAAGCAGGTGGATTCACCAAAGGATGAAAGAACTGACAAATGCATGTGAGCACTCATATGCAAATGCACATATATTCGAACTGTAAAATAAACACAGTAGAGCTCCTGGATTAGTGACACAGAATAAGCAATGACATACAGTAATAGAGTACATCCCAAATACCCCTGTAATACCCCATTATAAATTCTGCGTGAACAATATATGTGAATATTATACTGTATATCTGAATGAGAGTGTGTGAGTGTGTGAGTGACCGTGAATGTGCTGTAATGTATATATGACCAGTGTTTTGAGTAAATAAATCTGGAAA
The DNA here is from genome assembly GCA_027495735.1 of Lutjanus campechanus. NCBI lineage: Eukaryota > Metazoa > Chordata > Actinopteri > Lutjaniformes > Lutjanidae > Lutjanus > Lutjanus campechanus. Next base: position 23,710 of record JAJHUR010131745.1, on the reverse strand, counting down.
AACAAAATAATCAAATAATTTGTCAACATTGTGGATCTTTCTAAAACAAAACTATTTCAATAAACTCCTCTGTAATCCTGTGTCGTGTTTCATTGCAGCATGATGCCCTCTAGTGTTTCCACCAGGTTCTGAATCATATTATGAATGAACTACATTTTCAGGTTAAAAGCCTCCACGAAGTTTCTTTTCTTTTCTTTTAAAAGAATGCATTAATATTTTTAAGCGGCTGTATGAAGATCTCAGGTGTTCAGAATTTAAAAAGGAGATGAGACATGAATAAATACAGATAAAATAATTAAAATAACCCTGAAATCATCATCGTAATAATAATTGTCTTCCCACTCATTCAGAACAAAGCAAGAGACACATAATTATTCATAATGTGTCTTTGCAAACTGACAATCATTTTGGTCACAGGAGAATTTTTTTTTGTAAAGTATAAATTCCAAGAATGACATAAAAGTTAACTGCAATAAACCTACTGTCTTATTATTAAAAGAAGTTAAACATTTCATAATAATGAGCATTTTAAAATGTACTGAGTCATTGTACAGTTTCATGGTTATATGATTTGTCTGTATTTATCCACATTATTATTTATTCACAATGTCATATTGCTTATTACTTCTTTAACTTTGAACATTTTAGGTCTCCATATGAGGCTAAAAACCTGAAGACAAATTATAGTTAACAATTAACTCAAATTTTCACATGCATCAAATGTTGATATATGCTCATATGTGGCTGCTTAAATTGTTGCATTTTGTTGTATTACTATCGATCAGGCACCGTGAAGAATGAACATTATGCTAAGAGGTTTAGGTGAGCTTTTTTAAGGGCAGCATCAACCTGTTGTCATCCCACCTCATCAGACACCAGCGTGTGGATGTCAAGGACTGTTTCTCTCAAATGTCAATTAAAGAATAAAATCTTACTCATATCTAGCAGTATGAGATGCATGATTTGTACAGTATTACTGCGAAACAAAGGGGGATGTTTGGAGGGCATCAATTTCAGCATCATAATATGGTAATTACCAGTTCAAACATTCAAGAATTTGGATTTTGAGAGTATTAGTAGTTTGTGATGTTGTGAAAACCTATATTGCCTCATTATTGTCAGTTTAGTACCCTACTGATGTGCCATCTTTAAATTCAAATATTGCACTGATATAACCCTTTTATTGTTAGCAGGTTACCATATTGTTACCAAAATATTATTAAAGTAATAGTTCTGTCTTATTGCTATCTTTACATGTAGTTTCCCATTATTACCCTTTGTTTTTGGCCTTTTATTACCCCATTACAAACATTTCAGTCTAACGTTATCCAGATATAGCCTACACATTGTTAATAACAATGTATTGCCTGGTTAATACTTTGGTAAGTACACAGTATACTAAAAAAAAGGAACAGGAATTTGTTGGAGTCAACTAATCTTTTCACATTAACTTAACATAAATTTACAAGTTTTATCAACTGAAGTTAATTAAACTTAAAAGCACTTCAGAGCTCATAAACATGAGTTATTTTAATTTGCAGTCTTCTGACCTGAATGAATGTGATGTACACATTCAATCAACTCATTAAATTAAGTTTCTAAAGAAACATGATCAACATTTTAGCAGACTTCCCGGCATGCATTTTTGTTAGAGATTTAAAACCCTCCTGAGACCCTACTTTTTCATAGTTTAAAGAAAACATAAAATGAGTATTATATATATGAGTATATATGAGCATTGGCTGTCCCTGCCCCTGTACACTTTTCTCAAGCACATCTGAATCAGTATCATGTAAATTTGACTAGAAAAGTTTGTTTTGAGTCAAAATTACCTCAACTCAAATTCAGTTAGCTTCAAACTTTAAGGCAGCCAAAACACTAACTTTTTCTTTTGAGAGAAAACAAATAATTTATCTTTATAGTGTATTTATTATTAGGCTACCTCTTTATTATCATACTAAAAGCCCACTCTTACTGTACATGTTATTGCTGAGCTATAATGTAAAGTGTTACCCCTTTAAAAACTGTTCACAGTGACGTGGATCTTAAAAACAGTTGGGTGCCAAAGGGACGAATGAGCCAAACTCACAAACAAGTGAATCATGTTCTGATTCCAGTAAAAACTGGCCAATACGGGAATCCTGTTATCTCATCTATTACATGTTTGTGAAAGAATGAATAATATCATCACAGTTCATAAAAAGATAGCTTTATTGCACAAGGTGTTGAGTACTCTTTTTCTGTTTTTGTTTGTTTTCATAGAAAAGAAAATGTAGAGTTAAACACAAGCAATTGCAAATTGAAGCAACGTTTTCCCCATAAAAGTTTAAGGAACAACCTCTGCATTTTTAAAATGTTTTAAGTAACCCCCTTTTAAATTGTTCAATTCACCGTTTCCCTTTTTCTTTTATAACCAGCAAAATTTTCAGAACATGCAATGCTGCTGTCCTCCCCCCAAAAAGTGGGATAATAAAAAAAGGCAAACTCTAAATCAAGCAACCTGTGACAAAGTAAAAAAAAAAAGAAAGAAAGAAACAAAACCAAAAAATATAAAATAAATAAAATAAAAAAGAAGACAATGCAACCAAATGTCCTGTAAAAGAAGAAATCAATATTGTTAACTATGCATGGTCCACTCTGACATGTTTCAACTGGTCCATAAATCAAGATAAAGCAGTGTCTGTATAATTCTATAGTTTTTCATTAAGTCCTCTTCTGTTTCATTACAATAACTTCAGTTCAAAGTTTACATTGTGCCCTGGTTTCTAGTGAAGATGTCGAAAATAGTACTCATTTATACAAAACACTTTCCTATGTACACAAGTCTTCAATTATGGAGTAGAAATTATGTTGTATAGGTGGGCAAAGGGGTACAGTGAGAGGGGACAATCTGATTGGTTGTGGAAAAGGTTTGGGGAAGTGGCACAGTGAAGTTGGCCTCATGAACACTGAGTCAGTTTGAAAAGTATGTTGTTGCATTTTAAGGAAAAAATCCACCCGAAATCACCTATTAGTCATTTAAGCATCACTGATATCTGAGCAGATGTTAAGAACATCTGCTGTTAAGAAATCTGCAGCTTCCATGTTCAATGAGAAAAAAACATGACTGTAGAATTAAGCATTTGTGCACAGTATGGTTAGACATTTCATATGGTAGTATGGTCTGCAATCAGCTTTGAAAGCAACTCGTCAATTTTAGTTTTTAATACAATAACAGGTTACTATTATTATTTCAGCCGCGTTAGGTATGGGACAATATGAAAATTTAATAACATGATTATTCTAGCCAAAATAATTGTGATTCACAATATTATCATGATATTCATCAAAATATGCTTAAAACTTTTAACATGGCTCTAAAACATACTGGAATCACTTAAGCTTAAATTTTTTTAATAAACAAATATTTTTGTTGCATCACAGATAGGAAACCTCATCTCCCTGTCATTCTTTCATTTGGACCCACAATATTTCCACATCAGGTTAAATCTTTGTGGGGGATACGATGGGCAAGCCAAACCTTTATCCATGGTGATGAGCGCAGGATTTTGGAATGACTGGAAAGATGCAGGCTTCCCCTTGTGGCAATTCAAATTAAATCAGGAAATCAATATAGGACTTTTCAAGTTGTCTGGATATTCACAATTATTGCAATAATGGAAATTCAACATGATAAATTATCTAAGTGTTTTCTTTTTATCTTGACATGCCATAAAATCACATATTGTCCCATCGTTAAGCTGCTGTATCCTTTTTTTTTTTTTAAACTTTAGACTAAAAAGGGGTCATCATCTCAAATTATTTGTTTGTCCTAAAAAATATCTCATGTTCTGAATTCAGGAATGTTCAAAGGTCTGAATCACTCACCAAAGTGCTTCTGTATTACTGTGTACTTCACATAAGTTAGGGTGTGTGGAATTGAATACAATATATTATACAAAAGAACAAAACAAAAATATAACTCCTGGAATACATTAAAGGTAATATTTTGATATTTTCGAGAAATTGACTTTTTTGATCTATTGTAGCAAAAGTTAGATAAGATGACTACCAGCACCATAGAAATGAATCAGCGCATTAAATCTCCTTTGTTTAATCCGTACAAAAAATGAAGAATAAAAACAACACTAGTCCCCTGTGGTTGCCTGGCAACCTCACAATGAGAACAAGACTTCAGAAAGTTACTGTTACCAACCAAGAAGTAGTCTGGTACATAACTTCTGTAACACCACAACTTGATTTTTTACACTTTAGTTTTTGTACAGAATCTATCTATTTTTATGGGACAAATATCAGATTGGTATTGATTAGGGCTGTACAAATATGTACATGTATGTGATAATGTAATATTATGTAAATTGCACAATGGCTAAGTACAATATCTTTCTCCAGATGTAAGTAAACATACTTGATTGGTACAGACCCCATCAAATGTCACATCATCATGATTTTAATGTTTTTTTTCTTGCGTGAAAAAAACACTATGATGCAAAAATGATCATTCTCACTAATTGGAATTTGTATTGCAATACATGCCAAAAATAATTTCAAATGATTTATTAATACTGTGCAGCCCTAGTATTGATCAGTCTCATCTAACTTTTAGCACAGAGCAAAATAATCCTGTTTTCCAGAATGTGCAACTATTGTTTTTAACAATATGAACCACTGATATCCTCCGTAACTGCAAAAGACGGTAGAATTTTCCTTAAAAGTACACATTACATATACTTTGAGCAAACTGACCGTTGATAAGTGTTTTACAGTAGAGACAACTTCATTGAAGAATTGGGGAAAGCAGGTTGGACGAGAGTTTATTTCATCACTCCATCCAATATCCATACATCTGGAGTAAGGAAGCCTCTGTTTTTGGTTTCCCATTTCCAAACTCTTATTTTTTTATAAGTATTTGCACAAATTGAAACATAAAGGCCAAAATGAAAGGCATTGTAACCATTAACAATGTAAAGCAACGTTCATTTCTCTCCTGTCTAGTCTTAAAATAAAAGGGAGCATGAATACGTTTATAATCTTTACTGCGTGGTATGTTTTATTGGCCTGTCCTGAAGTTTGTCAAGGACTCGCTATGACACAGATAAGAAACAGAAATACTTGTCGGTCTGTTTGTCTTCATTAATTATAAGTCAGGTAATGGCATTGAGTTTGTGAACACACCTTTGGAAGGTACAATACAACATTTTACAATAGGCTCACTTACTGTTATAGGCTGTCCTTTGTTTTACTGTTTTCTTTTTCAACACCACACTTTCTGCACTGAGCCATAGACCACAGTTAACCAGCAACACAATCTCACACTATAGTTTGACTTTACTGTGCTTGTCCTTTCAGCTGCTGCAGTACCTGCTGCACAGGCGGCGGCGCTGCAGCTGGAACATTTACAAAATCACAAGGGGGTCATTGTACCATTCTTCAAACCTCAGTTTCACCATTTAACTTTCTTTCACACCACTTTCTTTTCTCTCCTTGATCTCCTGTCCATGGTTGTGCTACCCGTTTAAGCCTCCCTCTTCTTTTTTTTCCTTCCTTCTTTCTTGCAGTTTTTCACTCTGAGCGATTGTCTTGTGATCTTTTATATATATTTTCAATTAGAACGGCTTTTATATTTCTCTGCTTTTTTCAATATTCATATATTTGCTATATATTTGAATAGAAATATATATGTACATACTTTTGAAAACAAACATATATCATATCTTTTTCTTTTTTCTATTGCGAGAGCCCTGATGTTACGTTTTACCATTGCAAAACATTTGGAGCAACTCTGTTTTTTGGAACGATCTTTGTTATGGGATTAAGCTTTGGGAGAAGAAATGGGGGAGAAATAAAAAATAAACTTTAAGTTAACAGATACAGTACCATGCATAAAGCTAAAATAAATTTCTCAGTGAGGTTGAGGGACTTGAAAACACATCTTTTAGTTTTGAAGACCACTTATTTCTGAAGTATCTCTCTGCTTTGTAACCCCCCTCCCCGGTTCCCTAACAACAACTGCAAATTCTATCAACACTTGATCTCTCTCTCTTGTCTATAATCTCAAAGTCATTGTCCGTTCATAAATTCAAGATCATTTCATACAAATATGATTTTTTTTCTTGTATACATCTTAATAAATTTGCTGTATGCTTGCAAGTTATCTCTTCATTCAAGTTGTCATTCACCATATTCACACTTGGGGTGGGAAGCTCAAATGTCATACTGCTGTGCTCCAGCTTGTAAGGTGTATAAACGTAGAGAAAGTGACCTGTCGTTTTCATTTCACTGCCTCCTGATTGATGAGTAGCTGAAAAGACAATGGATGGTGAAAATCTGAAGGGACATCAGGCCTTATTTCAAGCTAAAGTTACATATTTGATAACCCTTTAGCTACTGTGAGATAACAGCTAACGTTAGTGTTCAACCACTTCTTTGCTAACCTTACTGTTTATGAATAAATTAATGCTTCAGTTGAAATTTCAGAATGAATTTACACCTATCCTATCATGTAACACAGTAACAGTAATGTTAGCTAGGACGTGATTAATGCTAACATTAGCTGTTGGCTAACAGTACTTAATGGTTTATCAAATATGTTGTTTTAGCTTTAAATATGGCATGATGTCCCTCCAGATTTGTACTATCAATCGTCTTTTCAGTTGCTGATCAGTCAGGGAGCAGTGAAATGATAATGATTTGTCAAATTTTCTACCCTTAGACGACTTACAGTCTGGAATGCAGCAGTTTGACGTTATCCTTTTGATAACAGCATTTGAGCTTCCCATCCAGTGTGAAAGTGGCCCGCGTGTGAATATGGTGAATTGAACAGCAAATAGCATTTCTGCCTGTCTGTGCATATTAGACCTCTTCTCTCAGTCTGTCTGTCTGTCTTTTTAGCTAGCCAGTATGCTAGCAGTAGGTCACAGTGACACTGTATGGATATGATGGGGGACTTGGTGGGTAGGGGTGAAGGTGGAGAAGGGTAGAAAGGGGAAATGGGTACAGATAAAATGAGTTAAACAAAGAATAATAGCATTGTGGCGCCATGATGAATCATAAAAGGGTCTCTTCCTTCTTTGTTCTGAGGCAGGAAAAGAGAGAAAGAAAGAAACCTCTTTCTTATCATCTGTAATTGCTCTCTTTTGAACCCACTTCTTGTTTAAGCAATGCTGTCAATCACACTTAACAAAACAAAGTTCAAAATGCTGGACCAAATTAGTGTTACGTCGTCAGCATCATCATCGTTACTGCCCCCAGAACCCCCTTTCACAGGTACAAAATGAACGGTGTGGGGGTGGCGGGGGTTCAGTTTTGACACAGACGTCTGCCCGAGAGGTCAGCATACAGATTGATTTTAAAAAGGTCCACTGTTGGTTGGTGTGTGCCTGCCACATGTATACATATATATATTTACACATATACACCCACACGCACACACGCAGGCTTGTGAAGGTTTCTGTTACTTGGATCCATTCTAACTTTTTCTTAGTGCACATGAGATTATATTTCCATCATCAGAAAAATAAACAGAAAACTGATGAAAGGGAAAAAAAAGGTTTGGATTCATCTTTCACTTGATGATGCTTGACATTTTTTTTGAGTCTTTTTATAAAAGCATCAATTAAGACCATTAAGCTGTATCATCCATTGCATGTATAAGAAAATTCTCCACATCTCAAACCTGGTATTGAGACGCTTGAGAGTCCTTCCATTGCCTCATAAGTATGAATCCATGATGGAGTAACCTCTCAGAGCCAGTTTAACACCAAGGTTGGTGCTTTATGCATACAATAAAAGCATCCTGCCATGGCACAATGCTGTGATATGAGCTCTTCTTCCATCAGAGACCAGAAAAGTAACATATTTTAAAAACCTAAAAACTCAAGCGACCTGGTTCATTCTACACCTGTCTTGATCCAGAAGACAAGACAGTGCACGTGGAAAGCATTTTGTGCATAAGTACTGTGTCCTTACCAGGAAATGAAAGTATGAAGTGAACAGATAAATCATTTATGTTTTGGCAAGTGATTTCCAGGGTGATGAAATAAGAGATAGAGAAAGATGACACAATAAGAATAGAAAGCAATCAGGCAGAAAGAAAGGCAAACCCCTGTGCTGTGGAGACCCAACTCTGACCCCTTCATACAGTAGTGTCAATGGGAACCCAAGCAGCCCCCTGCAGCCTGGCACAGCGCAGGCACTGACGGGTCAGCTGTGCATGTGTGTGTTCCTCACCCCACGTTTCCATAGAGGCTCCAGGCAAGCGCTGGCTCGACCAGCATTAAGAGTTACAGTGACAGGCCGCGGTGATGGCAGGCTACACCAGTGTGTACGACTTGGAGTAGGCTCCTGCCCCTCCATCCCTCTGCTTCTGCAGTCTGCCTAAGCCCGAGGAGCTGCTCTCCAGGAGAGAGTCTCTGGATCCTCCCATCTTGGAGGAGGATGAGGAGGCACCTCCAGGAGTCCCTCCTGTGGCCCCTGCTACTCCTCCTCCACCGGAGGATGACGACGCCCCAGTGGCCGCAGCGGTAGCAGCAGCGGCTGCCGCTGCACTCTGGGCCACTGAGGAAGAGGAGCTGGGCATGGTGAGAGTCCTCTGGGGGAGTGTGGAGCTGCTAGAGCTAGCAGACACCCCTCCACTCCCACTACCTCCACCACCGCCTCCCGCTCCTCCAGAGGAAGCCCCAGAGGATGTGAGGTTGGACAGGCCAGAGTGGCCCATGCTCAGGGCCTGCTGCTTTGCAGAGTCCATAGTCACATGACGGCCCTGGGTGTGGTATGCCCGCTGGGCGAGGCCACGAATAGAGGCTTCACGTGGTGGAACCACTGGACATGGGTCATGATGCTCTGACTGCTTTCGGAAGAAGGGATCTGACTTCATGTAGAGGGGAAGGTTGCAGTAGTCACCTGGAGGGAAAAGTCAAAGTTGATTTGACTCCCAAAATCTGCTAAAGCCACATATACTGTATATATGATCATACATCATACAGAACCTTACTTCTCCTGTGAACATAGTTCTATATCTTGTTTTTGTGTTTATATATAATTATATGATGTTTGCAAGTACATATATGTCTATAAGTACAGTCTATGGTTGCTTATTTCAGCCATCACATCTAGTTTTTTTATTTTATTGCTACCTCATTCCCTCATTCTGCTGTTCTGACTTCTGCACCAAATCAAAGCACACATTTAATTGGTGATGTCTGATTGTGATTCTGATATATTCAAGGATGTATACGGGACCTTAGGAAGTTAACTACCCTTTGGCTCTCTTAACGGCAAATTCACACTTCTATAATCTATAATCTTCTATAATCGTTAATAACTATTTGATTCGAGTTAAGAATGTTTTATACTACAGCAAACAGCAAACTTAAATGCCATTAGCATGTTTGTTGACAAGGCCAAAATTGTCGAAATTGAGTTTCATCAACTTTGTTCTGAAGATCTGTATGTGTGTGGTCTCTTTTTAACTTTGAGTATATAGTGTTGGAAATATTCATAACACAATTTGAACTTTTGACCTAACTTTGTTTATATTTAAAGAAATTTTAAACATTTAAAACGCCAAGTGAAAAATCATTGTGAAAAAACTTTGATGCTTTGCAGCAACCACTCACTCTTGGCGCGGTGTGGAATGGGCACAGCTACATTCTTGCCACGATCATAGTCCTGGGGTTTGGGTGGCGAGGCAGTGAATCGGCAGATACCGGGCTCTGACGGCGTGCTCATGGACGTCATGCTGTCTGCATTATCATTGGTACCTGTGGTCATCTGATCAGATGAGCTGTCAGAGATAAAGCACTCAGTGATCTCAAATTTGGCGTGCTGCAGGTGTTCCTCCAGCTTGGCATGCTCATACGCTCTTGCCAGCTCCTCGTAGGTGGAGGAGGCGCTCTCTGTCGACACCATGCTGTTACGACCCTTATCTACAGAGGAGAAAGAAAGGGAATGAACGTAAGCACAAATCATCCATTTTCACTCATACTTTTTGAGGTATACCACACTGCAAAAGCATTTTCTCCTCCACATTTGAAAATAGCCTCAGTTCTATGTGCATGTTACTGGCTGTAAGTGTCATTTCACCAACCTGTGTCCTGTGAGAGGCTGGCACTGTAGCTGTCACTCTCTGTGACAGTGATGCCGTGCTGGGAGCCAACTGTGCGCCAGTCTGAGGTGAGAGTACGGGCTGGCGTGGACGCCTGGCACTTAGTCAGAGTCCACTGACTGGAGTAGCGGTTCCTGATGCTGTGGGCTGACTTGACACTCTTCCTTGACACCGGGTCTGGTGGTAAATGGATGAGGCCGTATGAAAAATGTGGATATGCACTCGGGTTGTCACGATACCAGATTTTTAAACTTTGACATGATACTTAGTGTTAAAAAAATGATACTCGATACCTGTTATGAAACCATAGCAAAAAGGATGAAAAATCCTAGCCACACAAAATAGAATAATCTTTTTCTTATTTTTTTTTTTTAAATGAACAACCTGCAACCTGTTCTAGTACAGAAAAAGTCACTGGACACTGGAAAATTCAGGCAGAAAAATAAAGACTGGACTGAGGTCTTGAATAAGAACAGGATCGTCTCTGTTTTATAGCTTCAGTAATTTTGATGCTCTTGAATGTCTGCACTGTATTGTTTTAAACGTGAGGTACTGAAAAAGTATTGAAACATCAATACTTTTGAGAACCTTGATATGTACAGGGGTTGGACATACAGGAAAATTAAGCATTTGCAACAAAACAGGCTTATCTTCTTCTAGTCCATAGTGGATTTTAACAGATCAAGAAAAAATGGTCATATGTAGAGATGAAGATACAATTCATTCGTTGCTGTCATTTGGCCAAAAAGACCAAACAAAACAGAAGCAAGAAACTTAGAAGAAATTCAGGAAATTTTGACAGTTTATGCTTTCACCCTTTATCTACTGTGAGCGCTAAACTACTGCTTCAGTTAAGCTTCCACAGCAGGAACTGTGCCCTGCGATTAAAATTAAGTTCTGGGGACAAACTCTCTGGGCTTTTTAGCCTTTAATAAAATGGTCAGCTTGATGACAGGAAACAATGCAGAAAGTGGGGGGAAGGCACGCAGCAAAAGGCCGCAAGCTGGAATTGAACCCATGGTTGCTGCTGAGGATTCAGCCTCCGTACATGGGGCACATGTTCTATCACCTGAGCTCCCCTGGGGACATTATTTATCTATATATACAGTATATAGGGCAGGGCAAGTCTGGGAGTTACAGAAGAAAACGTTTGACAGATGTACCAACAATATCCACACTAATATACAGTATATATAATATATAATGATAATGGTATGATTCCTGTCATCACTTTACTTGGTGTCATCGTTGTTTCATAGTTGCGTGGAAAAATTATGTCTAAGAGCACTTTTTTATACATCAGTGGACTAATTTTCTCTAATCTTAGCTATGTCTTTTGACCAGGGTGGGAATGCAGATTAAGGTGGGTTGAAGGAACCTTTTAGTTCCTTGAACTGCAGCTTTACTTTGAGCTTTTATGTATAAAACACAGTGAGAAGACAGAGGACTTACTGGTTCCTGGTCTGATGTCTGACATGTCAATCAGAGGTCCGGTGTTCTGGATGAGGGCGGGGTGATGGACGGACACGCCTGTGCAGAAGCTCTGAGGGTTTCCAGTTTGGTTGAATTCTGTGTCTGTCACGGGGATAGTTGCTTTGTCCTCACCTGAAACAGAAAGAATGAACATTTCAGAAAAGCTAATGTCTCCCAATTTTCATGACACATTTAACGTAAAGATCACTGGATCCAGCGCTCACGCACTGACACATGAACACACACAACAACTCTCTGTCTCCCTCTCTTCCTCTCACCGATCTGCTTGATGCCTTCTTTGTCCTCAATCAGCAGCTGCACTCTGGGGATGTCGATGTGTAACCGTGGGCCCTGAGGAGGCCCCTTCACTGGGGTGTCAAAGCTGCGGTTGTTTTTACTAATCCAGAGATACAAGACAAGCACACACACAAACATTCACAGTTTTGAAAAAGATGCAAGCTGTGGATTTGTGATAATATTTCACACGGATTTTGTAAGAAGGAACAGGAATCAGCAGTCTTACCTTATCAGCATCTCTGCCAGGCTTTTAGCATCTAGAGGGAGCAGAAAACATAAATAATTTTTTCCTGATACACAAATCAATCTTTTAAAACAAATGCAACTCAAGAGACTTCATTCACGATTCTCTCTGATGTCTGCTTTGTTCCTCTTGCCAATTCATTCCTTCAATTTGTCTCATCTCCTTTTACTTCTTCGCTCACCTCTCAGTCTCTTCAGCCTCTTTTCCTTGCGTTTCTTGCGAATGATGAAGAGCAGTGCAACACCCAGAGTGACCAAAATCACAGGACAGCCAATAGAAAACAGCTTCTTGACATCATCATTCTTTTCCAGGGGGGATTTGATTGGTGGGATTGTGCCTGCACACACCCAGAAAGAGCGTAGATTAGTTAAAAGCACAACATGATTTTAAGGTACCCAGTGTAATGAATTTCTCATTAAAAGTATCAGACAACACCATTTACTCAATTGAACTGCAAACAAAAAGTCTTCTACTCACTGCCATCATAGTCCAGCGTTGCAAACTCTGAGCTCTGGTTTCCACAGCCAGCGCTGTTACAGGCTTTCATCTTCAGCTCGTACCAGGTGGCCTCACGCAGCTCTGCCAAAAACACGTCTGTGGTTGCGTTGGTACGTACGTTCTGCCATGCCCATGTACCTGCAACAAGTACAAATACAAACGTTGAGTTTTCTTTTCTTCTTCGTCTCCATAAAAAGATGCAAAGTTACCTCAATACTAACAATAAATGTCTTTGTTTTCATGCTTGATTTAAGTGAGGGTTATTTTTTTTCTGTTTAATTTCTCAGAATACTATCAAAAATATCATGCTGACAAGGCAGTAATTTACCTTTTGGTCTAAACTCAAGCGTGACAGCACTGATGGGACAGCCTCCACTGGCCCAGCCCTGCAGGTTGAGGCGGGCATGGCTGGAGTTAATGTGGGTGAAGACTGGCTGATCCTTGTTGAACTGGGGTTCTGTAAAAGAAGCAAAATCATCATTTGTCTACATCCGTTCAGATTACAAAAAAAATACATTTTGTGTCATATCCTAAAGGTCTTCGCGGGTCCGCCCAAACTCTAGGACCTGAGATTTGATACAAATTCGCATCAACTTTTTATATGGCCAGCCCGATACTTCTAATTGGGTTATGTTTGTCATCCATCACAGAAAGTGGACTTTGAAGCTGCAGTAATGAGTGGATTAGCCATGCTGTTTCAATCAGCAAGAGAGGAATAACAGAAAACCTGGATGTATTTTAATAACTTTCTTGGCAGCAGGATAGATTTTATGCATCACAGCCAGACACAGGGGAGAAGGCTACTAATGTTACATTAGGTAAGATGCAATGTTTTTATAATTATTTATTTCCATTAAATATTGTGTTTGTGAGAAAGTAAATGTGCTCCTAAACAATTAATGACTATACTTGAAAGTTTTATGAAAATGAAACGTGTATTGAAAGTCCCAGAGCAATACACTGACTGTAAAAGGCCAGAAATCCTTTACCAAGTCAAGTCAAGTCAGCTTTATTTATACTGCACTTTTTGTATGGCAAGCATAAACTCATTGTGCTTCAAGATACATACCAGTTATTTTGACTATAAAGCATGATGCACAAAGAGGTGAAAACTGATTCTGTCTATAAAGACAGTGAGCATTTTTTCTGTTCTGTGTTGGGTGAAGGGTTCAGGATGGAGGATTTATTTGCAAGTTTTTATAGGTTCTTAATATTGTTGGATGAATGTGATACTGTATATTTAAAGCTTCACTGTTGACTGCAACACAGAGATCTCTCACGTATGTCCTATTTTCTGTTAAGTTTGTCACTTGGACTTGTTAACTGCGTTATTACTCAACATATATTCTGTCATACCAAGGTGATGCTTGCCCCTCCTTTGTGAAAATATGAATTTTATGCATAATTTTCACCTTTATCCACCCACACTAATTTCCTCCATCCTCCGTTGCAGGCTCCTCACCTCTGCCATGGGTCTTTGCCTCAATGATCTCACTGATGCGTCCGGCCCCAACACTGTTCTTTGCAGCCAGCTTGACTTTATACCAGGTGCCACAGCGCAGGTTGTCCAATTTGAAGGAGCGCTCACTAGAACTGATGAAAACATCTTTCCATTCCTCTGTGTTGTCTACAGAATACTGCAGCACAAAACCTGCAACACAATAATAGTAATTTTCTCACATTATTAAAAAATTCTCAAATGAAGGACTGATTTTGCACTGACCCTGCTATACTTTTGACATTGCTACCTCTACTGTCCACTAGATGGCAGTGTCAGACCGTATTCTGTTGCCCAGATAGGCCCCGACTGGAGGACGGTCTAGCTGCTCCCTGTCTACGCCGCCATTAGTTACCTACAAACCCCAAGACTGGGATGGCGCTGACTAAGCATCTATGTAAATGAGGGTATGCAATGTGGTGACTGTTTTTATAATCAGCTGCCTCAGAGAGCCAACTCCCTCCTGCTCTGAGACACTTTACATCTAATCCTCCATCTCTGTCTTTCTTTCTGTTTGCATATCATTATGTATATATGAGCGTCTCGCTCTCTGTGTTTCTTTGTACTCCTTGTACCACCATTTTTTTCTTCTGTCTCTCTAACAGATGGTGCGATAGCGTCCAAAACATTAGAGGGGTTAACATGTGCAGATACTGCACTGCTTGTTTGTAAGTTTTACAGTCACACAGCAGAACATAACAGAAGAAAGCAGAGAGAACAGCACAGAACAACAGAATAAGAGACTACTGCTGAACAGATTAAAACACAACATCAATTCTCACTGCAGGATTACCAGTCTACAGGATTTGTTCATTTGTTTATCTGTTTATCTAATTTCATTTTATTTTTACACACGAGCTGAGACTTCTGAGACTCTGGAAAGGAAGAGTCTGCGGATGCCACTGCAGTAGTAATGCAAAATACATGTTTGATGGGGAAGTTAAGCAGTGCTAACTGATAACACGGCAGGTGGCTTCACACAGACAGACAGGCATTCTGCTATTCCTGTAAGATAATATACAGATAGGCTTCACAGACGTATGAGACAATGGATGATGTATGCAAATACAATACTGATTTGTGGTCCGTCCTTATTTGGGTCAAACAATGTGTGTTGGGTGTGCAGTTTTGTATTAAAAGTTTATATTACTTCCTACTTGTCTGGTCATAATGCATGCTAACTAGAGTCTTTCTCTGGGTCTTCCTTGCAGTATTAATGTATATAAGAATATGTATAAGAAGCACTCAGATCTTTTACTTAAGAAAAGGTAGAAATACCTCAGTCTAAAAATACTCGGTGAGTATTTTTAGACTGCAAAGACATTTGAAAAATAATTATGGTCACCAGTGAAATGACGTTCAAAATACATTCAGAGGTGAACATTTTTTCATTGACTATTTGAAGACATTGACTAAATGTTCACATTTAGACCACATTTCACTGGGATTTGCAACAATGACATTTTTCTTCCTCTACAAAATTCAATTATAGCCTACCATCACTTTGGACCCTCACTAAGAAACTACTTCCAAATTTCTCAGTTAAAAACCAGACACAGGTCTCAAACTCAAGTTACCATGATGAAAGGCCTGTGTTTAACTCAATTATTCACCACATCTTCCTGTTCATTTGCATGTCTTTATACTACATCTAGGTGCATATGCCTTTTGAATAGCTGACACTGTAACCAATATGCATTAGTACTTGTGCATACACATTAGGCTACAGCAACAAGTGTGATTTTTTTATTTTACTCTAAGAACTACTCCAATTATGATGTCCCGGAATCTTCTTGTCGGCAGCAGACGGCCTATATAGTATTTATGGCATTTTATATAAAACTTAAAGTATAAATGCATTGAAATTACATCTTTGTGTATCAAACTGATTAAACAAATTTGAGTTTTATGACACATTGATGCTGTAACCTCATTTTAGCCATTTGAAAAGAGTATGAAAAAAGGTCTTAGACGCTCAGACCAAATATCAACCAGCTTTTAACGAGAAATTAACGTTGAAATCCGGGTCTGTGTTCACTGCTACTCTGTTACAAGTAAAAATGGTTTTTGAATGTCATCTCATGAAATTTGTTTGAAATTTAATTTAGTTTCTTTAGTAATGATGACATGTCTTTAGTCACTACACCAAAATCATCACATGCCTGGTGTTTGATCATATAGTCTCATAAAGGTATAATAGGAGTCAGACAGATGACCCTCTAACACCCTCATACTGACAAACAGAATACACTAAGAAAAGGGATTGAACAATATTTGCATGCATGCCCATGCAGGCACGCACACACCATACACATCTTCACATAGAAATCACCAGCAATCAGATAATCAAACAGACACATAGTTAAAAGGAAAACCTAAAACCAGAAGGCAAATCAATAAACTAATAGATTAGTGTGCACACTGACAACGTGCTGGGTAAAAGAGAAAGAAAAGACAGACAGAGGGTAAACTAAGATCAGAAGTCAAAGGGAAAGCAAGATTCTTGCACATAGTCACCTTTAGACACACACAGCTACAGACAAGAATAAAGAGATGTGAGTATACAGGAAGGCAGAGTTGTTGTGCGGGGCCACGAACCTCTGATAGAGCTGCCTCCGTTGTCTCCTGGAATCCAGGCCAGAGTGATTGAGGAGGTGGAGGTGGTGGAGACGGTCAGACGAGGCTGGTCTGGAGGGACTGAGGAAGAGGTACAAAGAGTTAACCGCTCAATAATACTTGTAGCTACTAAAATATTATGGATTCTTCTTGAGTAGGTAAAAAAATGCACTGTTCTTCTCATTTTCAGCAAGAACAGCCTGTCTATAAGTGAGGCGAGTAATAGTCGAGTGGACTAAATGAAACAGCCTGAAAGGTATTGGAACTGCTGCCATTACTGATGTTATTTTCCTACCTTGCACCAAAAGGTTGACGATGATAGTGTCGAAGCCCAGCGTGTTTGTGGCCGTGCAGGTGTAGTAACCAGAGTCTTCAGCTTTGACAGACCGCAGCACCAATGTCCCATTGGCCAGAATGAGACGCTGTCCATCAAGCGACACTGGGATAGCTGTGTCCTCACTAACAGAGAGAGAAAAAGAGGTATTACTAGATTCTGATTTTGCTCTGTGCTCCAAAACCAGCTCTAATTCTAACTGATCTAGGCTACATCAGTCTTTGGTTAGCTAATTACATCTGATAACTAATATCAGCAAAATGCCAGCTAACTAGCCAGCTAATCTACTTCTTTAACTAGCTAGTTATCTAGTGTTTTGTTAACATTAGCTAATGTAAGATATAACAAGAGCCTATATATGTCACTTATAGAGGTCAACATATTAAACCATCTTCAAAATTTTCTTTTTAACACAAGCCTAGCATGTAGCACATACAAGTAAAGGAAACAGGAAAGGAGAAATTTGACCGAGGTTCTGCTGGATCACAGACCGAGAAGAGCAGGGCTGAAAGGGAAAGTTCACCTATTTTTACCTACTCACCTTCATGCCGACTGAAGGTTGGGTTTATTTTTTTAGTCCACAAAACAGTGACCAGTTTTCAAATAGAAGAGACAACCAAAAAAAATT
Source organism: Lutjanus campechanus (assembly GCA_027495735.1). Taxonomy (NCBI): domain Eukaryota; kingdom Metazoa; phylum Chordata; class Actinopteri; order Lutjaniformes; family Lutjanidae; genus Lutjanus; species Lutjanus campechanus. The sequence goes on along the minus strand of JAJHUR010131745.1, from coordinate 6,017 downwards.
CTCACCTGTCTTTGGTCCATTTTATAGTAGGTGTAGGTTCTCCTACTGAGCTGCAGGGAAGTCGCACCTCCTTCATCCAAGGTGTAGTCACTGTGCCTCCAAATGACAGTATCTTAGCTGGAGCTGGTGGAGGATGAAGAATAAAATAAAAGGAACATGGAGAGAGAGAGAGAGACATTGAAAAAAGACCATCAGACCTATTGGTACAAGAAAGGCAATAGCCTAATTAATATCTACCGATCAATTAATCTTGCCATTGTCAAATAAACAATTTCCAAACCCAATAAAATGCTGTAGAGGCTTCAGAATGTGTTGAATCAATACATAAATGTGATGGTTGATATGCAGCGTATACATTGATTTGTTTTCCATTTGGGATTCTTTCAATAAACAGGATTTACTCGCAGAGAAAGTGTGATGTATTTACTGTGATTCACACTCTGTGGAGGAGAAATCTGTGTTAAATGTGACATTGTCCGGCAGAGAATAGCATATGAATAATAATACCGGACAAAGACTGAGCAGAGAGAGGATATGAAAAAATATCCATCTATTCAGGCACATAACCCTCTTATTCTCCGTTACTCCCCCACCCACTCTCCCTCTCTGTCTCTCTTTCTTTCTCAAGCTTGGCGTCTTAATGCTGGTGCTCTAGTGCACTTATGTTAAGGCTGAATGAAGTATTGAGTGGGCAAGCCTGGAGGACACTGCCTTTTACAGCTGCCGATCAGCTGATGCACCCACCCATATGAGCACACACACACGCACACACACACACACACACTTGCAAACCTTTGCAGCCAGTAGTCAAAGGAACGAATAGATGAAGAAAAGGATAACATGGTGGTGAGTGCACTCTATTCATTCTCACTCCCTTATTCTTCCTGTCTTTTAATCCAAAGCCTATTGATTTAACTGCCCTCTTCATTTTCTTAAACACTCAGCCTCTCTATTGTCTTGAGTATTAGTTAGCTCTGCTCCTGTCGTGTCATTTTCTCTACCCTTTTTTTTCCCTCCACCTGCTGTCCTCCCTTTTGCTCCCACTCTTATCGTTTCCCTCATTCGGGCCAGTTTATCTGGTGCCCTCTGAACTCTGAAATCAATAGCACTCGCTGCTTTATCACAACACGCAGTCACACATAAACAAGAGGAGAGGTTGAAAAAGTATGCAGAGAATGGTTTTATAGAGAAAGTGACAGAGTAAGAGGGAGATTATTCACACGATTAACAGGGATGTAGAGGAAACATCCTTTAAAAAATGTAGTTTTAGTACATGACATCGTCAAAAAAGAGGCTTGTAGAGGAATACTCCAACAGTAGTGGTATTTGTTTCAAGAAGAGAAAGGTACCATCCACCCAACAACCACAGGTCAAAAGCCTTTCAGGTGTCGAGGCTAAAATTTGACTAAATTTGATTAGAAAGTAAAAGTCCTTTTAAACAGCTATATAAATACGCCTTCATAAATTTATTTCAACTGCATTTCAATAACAGTATGTCAGTGTGAAGCTGTGTGTCAGTACACATTGAAATACAGCCAATTAAAAAAGTGCTCCACTGATTTAGCATTGCACTTCTATAACATTGTCGACTCATTATGGACAGTTTTAAAAAGATCAAAATTTATGTGAAAGAACAAGAGATAATGTCTTCTCCATTCCACCCATCTCTTATCATTGTAAAAACATGACACCAACAGTACCCACAATGCATTCTGATTGCTGAGTTAGGTCAGAGATTTCCAAGATTGCAGTGTATCTTGGAAACCACTGGATATTGTCTGATGATGATTTAGCCTCCTGGGGCAACAGCCAATGTTTTAGGGCTTCTGTGGGCCAGCAGATGTCTGGATAACTGATATCTTTGACAAAGATGTTGTAAATAATGATGCTGCCTACTGTTTTTTTTTTTGTTTTTTTTGTCTGCTATGGTGTATTACTTATGTTATTGTGTTGCACTCTGTGTATTTATGTAAGTGGGTTTTTTTTTTGGCCATTTGTGCCTTTATTGATAGTGATAGCTGAAGAGGAGACAGGAAACGGGGCAGAGAGAGAGAGGGGATGACACGCAGCAAAGGGCCGAAGGCGGGAGTCGAACCAGCGGCCGCTGCAGAGGACTACAGCCTCCATACATGGGTCGGACACTCTACCCAATATACGAGTGAAATTAAGCACTTTATTGTTGTTTGTCAGGTCAACCTGGGGCCACAATTATTTTCCTGTGGCCAAAACATTTAGTACCAACCTTCTTTCCACCTCTTTCCTTTGATATACCGCATGTAGGCTTTTAAAGAAATTTTATCATCTGTATCTGTCTTGCAGCATAAACCAATTGCCCTTTTGGGACAAATAAAGTTGAAATTGAGTTGAGTTGATCTTGGCCAAGATTTCCTCCTCTGTGCACCGGTGATCATTTACAGTCTGATTCGCAACATAAGACGTGAAAATGGAGTTGAAGTTGAGAGATTTTTCACAAGTAGCCAATTTATGCTCAGTTAATGATAAAAAGCTAAATCATTGTCAGACAATAGCCAGTGGGTTCTGTGATTACATTCTCACCAATGCGTTCTGTCTCTTTTGCTTTCCACACAGCATGCACATCTGCGTGCAAGCAAAGCCCACTCAAACTTAATTTATCAATACTACTCGGACTACAAACAGAAATCAGAGTGCTTCGGGTACCAAAATCTTGTCCCTTGCCTTCAGATTTTGCATTCATATGTTGATATTTGTTTATAGATCATCAGTAGTGGGTAATGTAGCCTCAAATTTCACACAACTATCTCTGAACACACAAAAGGCTTCATACAACTTTTTTCACATATGCAGTATTACTCTCAAATACTTAAATTAACACACTTGTCCTGTAAATGCTTTTGGGACAGTGATAACATGTAGCCTAGATGCCTAAAGAACTGTCAGTATTGAACCAAATTCTCTCAAGACGTCGTTTGACCTGCAAATGAAATGTTTTCTGGTCATCCACTCTATCATCATTCTCAGGGACTCACCCTTGGCTGCTGGCTCCACAGTGACCTTGTCGCTGAAGTTACCCCGGCCTGCAGTGGTAACGGCTGCCGCCCAGATCAGGTACTGCTGTCGGTGGTTGAGATGAGTGATTCGGTAAAACAGCAGCTCTGGATTGGCCTCATACTCACTGGGCAGCTGGGGGGAAATGAAAGGGGAAAGTATTAATCTCTTAACAAGTTTTATACTGAAGAGTTCAGCATAGTCCAAACACCTTAACATGTCATGTAATATAATATATAGCCTTATTTTATAGGAGAACTTTTTTTAAATCAATAATCAAGTCTGCTATAGGCTAAATACTTTCACTTGTTTTCGATGCTTGTAAGGTTTTGTAAAAACAAGCAGATGTACTGGATTATTAAAATATTCTCAAAACAAACTGACTTATGGAAACAGGTATACATCAGTTGCACAGTAAGAAAAGGAATACCCTTTACTGTAAAGGCTCCCAAAAATACAGTTGATATAGACATTTTCCACATATTTACTACATTTCAGACAAATGAAAGATTTTCCCTTTTGTGTTCTGGCAGCAAATATTTCTCTGTCATATCACAAAATCTACATTGTATCTTACATGCTGGGGAGTATAAAATAAAATCTTGAGATCATTTTGTCACTTGGAGGCAGACGTAATGTGAAGGACTGAGTGAACATCATTCTAATGTGAACCAAGCCAAGTATTCAGTACTACAGGAGAAGAGAGGAGGATGAGGAGGAGGAGGAGGAGGAGGAGGAGGAGGAGGAGGAAGGTATATACAGAGGTTCCGGGACACATTATTTTATGAAATGCCAAAAAATCTTTGTGTAAGGATGGAGCTGGAGGGAGGGAGGATAGGAGGGTAGAGACAAGAGGGTTGAACTGGGGGGAGTGAAGCCCATTCCCTCTCCTCCTCCTCTGTTCTCCTCCTCAGGGAGGGCAAACAGAGATATGAGACAGAGGAAGACAATGGGGGACAGACAAATGAGTCAGTCAGAGATATCATGAACAGTCATACACTAATGAGGCCTATCTACTGCAGGCATCAGCAGTGACAGAGAGGAGAGGAGAGGAGAGGAGAGGAGAGGAGAGGAGAGGAGAGGAGAGGAGAGGAGAGGAGAGGAGA
>JAJHUR010131734.1:0-15515 GCA_027495735.1 Lutjanus campechanus | reverse complement strand
CTTTCCTTTCCAAACACACACACACACACACACACACCCACACACACACACACACACACACACACACACACACACAGCTGGACGAGTTTGTCGCTGCTCAGCCTGATACGAACACAACATGGATATCTGCTTACATCATTTTAAAGCCACTACAAAGAGCTTTTAGATTGTGTGGATTTTGAAGCCCCCTGTGGACAAAAGTGGTAGTGCTTTCATCACAGTAATCACAAAATATAAAGGTCAAAAATAAAATCTCCCAAAGAAAAATCTCCTCCTGCTTCTTTTTAACCAATGCACCATCTGCTGTAACTTTGCCAGTCTCATTTGATCTAATAAGGGTGGTCAACATTAAGAATGACTATACACAAACAGCCCATCTTCTCACTGATGGTCTTGTTAACTTATGAGACTGTTTCATAACCAGTTCAAAACTCCTTGTAGTAGCTTTAAATGAAGTGCATTTGTTTTTTAAATCTGCACTGTCCATTTAGTAGATCTGCCTTGATGAGTATGTAATATGGTTCGTTTCTGCCCTAAGGTGTAAAATACTGGTAGCAGACAATACAAATAGGTTAATTTAGCACACACACACTGCAATTTACCAAGCCAGAAAATAATGTGCAGTGACTGTGACTGCGTCTGTATTTAATACGTTTGAAAGGAGGGTGTTAATCGACCCAGGGGTGCACACAGATGGCTGCTGTTACTGTGGCGAGGAGGAGGCACTCTGATAACTCTGAACTCTGAAGTAATTTCTCATGAGCTGTTTGGGGTATGCATTTATTTTTATTTTCATTTAATAATCCCCAACACAGACAAACACTGTAATTAAACATTAATTTATTGCAGCCTATTTGCAGCCAAGTGAAACTAAACATTCACAGCCGCTGTAGCCTAAAAAAATATTAACACTGACATTTGTTATGTTCCTATTTCCTTCTTTTTTACCGGTATCACATATTTAACTGGGGTTTTTTGTAGGTTGCCCTCTTTCCCCCCAGCACACTTTTCTCCCCCCAGTGTATTCCTCACCCTTCAGTGCACTCCTCTCCTCCCAGCGCACCCCTCCTCCCTCTTCAGTCCCCGGCTGCCTACTCCCACTACCTGTACCCCAACTTCAGTCCCTCTTGCCAGGGCATGTATGGTCATTGTCAGACCAGACGCAGGGCTGACTAGCTGCCTGGTGTGCGTGAAAATGCACCTCCAGCAGAATGGATTTATTATTTTGTTTATTATTATTTATTTATTGAAGATAGCTGAAGAAGTTTTATTCTAAGCCAGCTTTTCTTTTTAATGTCATCTGTTGTTGCTGACTTTCTCACAGATATTCTCCCATATGACATTTCTTTTTGTAATATTCAGATTTTTTTTTTTTTGCTGTAGCTCAACAATATGTTTATTTGCCTCTTCCACTCACACCTATAATTCCATAGGACTGAATTTTATTTTGCGCTTGTGGTCATCCTGTAACTGCGAGATTATTTCTCTGTCTCTGTGGTTGGTGAAATGCTTTTGGCTATCTTTTAACTAAAGAACTGAAAAAAAAGAGTCTTTGGTTACAAAGCACATTATAGCTACCATAACTTAGCCAGTTATAAAGACACATAGAGAACTGTTATAATGTATCATATCAGATTATAGATTCATTCATTATAAATTCTAAGTTTCTTAAATTGAATAATGTCTTATAAACATAAATAATACACTATAGCCTGACTTTGTAAGCTTTAAGCAAACTGACAACACTCTTGAAGGTTACTGGAAATTGTAGAATGTTAAAAAGACATTATTCCATTTCATAAGCTTAGAATTTATAATCTTTTATGACACGTTGGAGAAGTTCTCCATCTGTCTTTATAACTGGTTCAAGTTGTGCTGTGTGAGCCAGGACTCACATTCTTCTTTCAAACACCTTGCTACAAGTTACATATGTAAGTCACGCATGATTCTAAACATTTATAAATGCATCATGACGTCTTATGAATGTCCTTATAATGCACTGTAGACGTGACCTTCAGAGGAAGCATTACAAATTATTTTTGTATTACGAAATCCCAGATGACTTTTTCCAGTGGGGTTTGTTGGTACAAGCCTTCTGAGGCAGATTGAGCAAACTCTCTGACCTCCATAAACTTGTTGTCGGTTGCTCGTTTGAACTTGACGACTGAAACTGTTCGTCAGTATTTGCACATTGATAAAATAAAAGATCATGATTGTAAGGAACCTCCTTGTGAAACTTATTACATGAGGCAACCTGTTCTGCTCCAATTGTTGCCAAGTTTCATTCACAAAATAAGGAAGTTCAAACCACAGAGCTTTAAGTCAACACAGTACCGTCAGAGTGGAGCCGTACTGTGAAAGGAAAAAATAACGGACGGTTTGATGTGAAGTTAGATGACAACAATGTCTGGCTGGAAATGGGATGTGACAGTTATGGAGGTGGAAAACAGAATAAATTCCATTACGGGTGTATTGGCACATTTTAGGATGAGAATGTTTTCCTGAACATCGATCCCCGTATAGTGCATCTACTCATGGAGCAGAGGCTCGTGCTTGTGACCTCTCCTCCATGAGTAGATGCGCTGAGTGGCATCTAGTTCCTATATTGGAGAGTGGGCACGATGAGTTAAGTGTCTCACTGCCTGCCAAACTCCACTAACATTTTTCCCAATTTAACAGTTATAAACATGTACGCCTTCTACAAGATTATTAATGATTTCTTATGACTCATAAACAGACACTAACTAATTCAGCAAAAATTCGGCATTTGTTTGTACTCCGATTTATGTGAAATGGACATACCAAACCGTTTTTCTGGTCTGGAATGTAAGTTTCAAAGGAGAACAAAACCACTGCAGCGTTCATTTCAAGTGAAGCGAGTATTTTACTTATCCTGTTTCCTTGATCTCTGATGGCACATCGTGGTCATTTTATGATTTATTTCAGTAAATATTTTCTACTTTAAACAAATATTTCTCCACTGAAGAGGAGGAAGATCTGTACATGACTTGTACACATCAAAGAAAAATGTGCAAATATGAGAAAATGGATTCATGTCAGACTAAATCCACTTCAGAACAAATCTGTTTATATGAGTGTTTCTTGTATACAATTTTGTCTCTGTTTATTCCTTTTAAATCGTCTGTGTTGGTACATCCAGACACTGGATATGTGCAAAATCCTTATTTGGTCTGAAATTCTATTGTAAGTGTTTAACAATCCATTCCCAAAATGTTCACCCCTTTCCATCATTAGTGTCGGCAAAGTGAGCCAAAAAATTTTATGCATCTGACTTGTAAACTATCTGCTGGTGCTTCTGAGCTGCAGAGCAAGAATGTAAGTCAATGAGCCAAACGTGGAGCGAACCACGCGTCAGCAGTGCCACCTGGAGGCTACTGAACACGCCACACACACACACGCTGTGGGAGCCTCAGACGCCGGCTCTCACCTCCAGTTCAAAGATATACGAGGGCAGCTCCTTCAGGCTGTTGTCAGAGAAGTCCACCTCCAGCAGCTGACTCCTCCAGAAGATGGAGATAGTGTTTGGAAGACTCTCGATCACATTATTGGAAGCTTTGCATTGTTTCTGCAGGGAGGAGGAGAAAGAGGAAGATCCATTCGTGTTATCATGCGGAAACACTCATTTTAATTCAATGGCTCATATTTTAAGGAAAACATCATTTTGTTTCAGCTGCAGTGTGATCCATGTAGAGCTCAGTTGTTACTTTGTGACAGTTAGCCAATATTTCAGTAAATATGTTTATATGTATATATCACTGTTACAATAATGCACCAAAAAAAAAAAGCCACCATATTATTTTTTTTCCATTTACAGTTTCATTTACCAGATGCTTTTTATCCAAAGTGATGTACATCTGAAAGCTATTTCAAAATTTTGAATTTTTTGAGTCTTTTTTATTTGATCTTTATTTTATAAGTATTCTATTGTCACTCACCCCCTTTTTCCACCTGTACTTTCTGAGCTGTAACATGTGAATTTCCCCAGTGAGGGATCAAATAAGTTTCTTATCTCATCTTTTTTTCTGCACAGTCAACAATTGAGGCTTTTAAGCCATATTCTGTTTATTCTCTTGCCAATTTTTTCCCATAACTTTAAAGTGTAAGTCTGGTGTTATTTTATATTTTTCTTATTCTAAACAAATCTCAGGAAACAAACAGATAACACAATACGTTAGTCTGTCTCTCAATACTTGCGAATAACTGTCCTCTTGAAATAGTAGAGTGGTAGAAACGATGATGCAACGTTGATTAAGACAGTCAGAACACACCGACTTTTTGTAACAAGCCAACTGCCAGATAGTCTCATAATAATGGAGAAAAGGCAGACATCTCTGTGGCTGAGATCTCCAGAGCTCTGCAACTCACACCAAAAAAAAATCTAGATGGATAAATAACACTACAGGTAAGAGGAAAAGATATATTTTGAATGTTGGGGTGAACTGTACCTTTGAGTATACTATTAAACAAATATATTAAAATATGTCATCAAATGAACTCCATACAGTAATATCCAGAATATCAAACATGGAAAACAGCTACTCAGTATTATATTTTGATTAAAAGAAAAGTCCGTTAAAATCAGCAGAACAAACAGGCAGTGGATCTTAATTATGTGTCTGGTGTCTCACCAGCGGACAGGCCCAGGGGTCAGGGAAGCTGCTCAGTTTGTTCCTGCACACGTTGAGGACGCTCAGGGATTTCAAACAGTGCATGACTGCAGTGGGCAGACCGGTCAGACAGTTATCAGACACGTCCAGCTCCTCCAGCTTACGAAGGCCGATCCAGTTTGTAGCTGACAGACAGAACACAACACAGAGTGTTAATCAGACCTGAGCAAATGACAAATTATTGACAAATGGTCGTCCTGATGTTACTCCAAATAATTCTGAATCAGTTTTGGAATGGCAAAATGACCAGTTTAATGACAAATGTATGGAAACTTCCATTTATCTGACATAAAGTGTTTAAACGGATGTGATAACATACATGTATTGATTAACAATATATCCAGGCTGTTAACGAGGTGACAGTGTTAAACACTGAACCACCGTGCTGCCCTATTTTCTGACCTTTCCATTTGTCAGCAATGGATAATTAAAGTTAATCTGAAGTGTGGAGTCATAAAATTCAGTTGAATTACACTGAAAATCAGCCTAGAAACTGTAATTGTAAAAGAGCCTTAGAAATATTGAGGAAGTGACTGAAACACAACTTCAGTAATGCAGGTTGACATGAGTTACATGAGCTAACTGAAGTGAAATGATAATCCATCCCTCCAGTTGAGTTGCAGAATATGTTTATGTCCAGTGCACCAGTGCTTGAAACAGCTCACAAAGCTGTCTTTGATTTGGCTCTTCACTGATAAAACCCTTTCAAAATGACTTTGACATACAACTGACTGCAGTTCAGTTCATATATTCTTTGAATCTACATTAAATCTACAACATCAATACCAAAGAAGTTGGGACGTGAAACCATAAATGTAAAAAGATATTTAGTGTTCAAACTGATACATTTGAATGTTATTGTAAATATACACTCGTTCTGAATTTGATGCCTGCAACACATACTGTACAGTGGCAGTAAAAGAAAGGGAAAGTTGTGGAATATTAAAAAAAAAAAAAACACCTTCCACATTCCACAGGTAAACAGGTTAACTGGTAACAGGTGACACTATCATGTATTAAAGGAGCGTCCTCAAAAGGCTCAGCTGCTTCACAAGCATGGATGAGATGCGGTTCACCACTGTGAAAGACTGTGTGGACAAATATTCCAACAGTTTAAGACCAATGATTCTCAACACTTTATCTCTTTTGTACAAGTTGGTATGATTTGCATATTGTTACAGAAGTCATACTATTGGAAGCTTGTTGAATCTGTGATGTGCTTTTTCACTAAATCAGAAATCATGAATGGTTGGCGTCGGACTAACGTCCCTCAAACTGAATGCAATTTGTCACCAAATACATAAGAAAGGTTTTGTAAGTTTTTTTTAATATATATATAAGCTTCTGCTTTGCACACTATCAAACAGTTTCTATCAGCGGTTGTGGCAGGAAGGAACTACTGCCAAAGAAAGCTGTTTCTTCTGATAGAATGGACATTGTCACCATTACTATTTCATATAAAGATAAAACAGTACAACTGCAGTCCTCGAAAGGCTCAGTTGTTAACAAGCATGGATGGGGTGAGGTTCATCACTTTGTAGAAGTGATGTTGGACAAATAGTCCAAGAGTTTAACCATCTACAATCCATAATATTAACAAAAGAATCAGAGAATCCAGAGAAATCTCTGTACTGAAGGGGCACGGCTGAAAACCGACATGGAATGTTTGTGACCTTTGACCCCTCAGGCAGCACCGCATTAAAAACTGCATTAAAAACCCACAGCATTGTATGAAGGATACTACATGGGCTCAGGCCATGCAAAGAGAAAGACATATATCAACAACATCCAGAAACACTGCAGACTCCTCTGAGGCCTGAGCTCATCTGAGAGGGACTGACGCAAAGTGGAAAAGTGTGCTGTGGTCTGATGAGTCCATGTTTCAGATTGGAACAGGGGTGTGTTAGTGCCTATGGCATCATGGGTAACTGTCACATCTGTGAAGGCCCCATTAATGCTGAAAGGATTTGGAGCAACATATACTGCCATCGTCTTTTTCAGAGACGTCCCTGCTTATTTCAGCGAGACGATGCCAAGACACATTGTGCACCTGTTCCAACAGTGTAGCTTCATAGTAAAAGAGTTCAGGTACTAGACTGACCTGCCTGCAGTCCAGACCTGTCTCCCTTTGAAAATGTGTGGTGCATTATGAAACACAAAATACAACAACAGAGACCAAACAGGACTGTTGAGCACCTGAAGTCAAATTAAGCAAGAATGAGAAAGAATTTCACTTTAAAAACTTTAACAATTAGTGTCCTCAGTTGCCAAACATTGACTGAGTGTTGTTAAAAGAAAAGCTGACATATCACAGTGGCACACATGCTACTGTCTCAACTTTTGACACAAGCATCTAATTCTGAATGAGTGTACATTTACAAAGATCAATAAAATTAATCAGTTTGTCTTATATACAATTGAATATAGGTCGAAAATCATTTGGAAATCATTGCATTCTGTTTTAATTTACGTTTTACGCAACATGCCAACTTCTTTGGAATCATCGTTGTGTATTCAAATTGTCGTCCAACATACTGCACATGATTATATATAAGCTGAGTGTGAACATACTGGTGGGGATGTCGAACAGGACTGTGAGCTGGTTCTTGGCAGCAGAAAGTCTCTGGAGGTGGGTCAGATGCAGAAGTCCAGGTGGTAAACTGGCGAGCTGGTTGTTAGACAGATTGACCTGCCGTAACCTGAAGCACAGGAGAGACACAGACTGAGAGGCTGAGACTGCGTCCTCTATGTGAGACAAGCAGAATATTTTCATGCAGGAAGCATTCAGGACTGAGTCAAGTGGCTGGACTGGACCCAGTTCAGTGGCACTGATATATTTGCAGTCATACAAAAACGTAATTAACTGGAGGACCTCCATCATATCCAAGATGGAGGACACTGACTGTCTGCTCCCCTGCTGCTGTGTTGAGAATAGATTTGTCTCAGCTGCCTCGAGGACAGACGTGTACCTGGAGCAGATGACCTCCTGCGAGGTGTGAGCAGCCGGCAGCTCCTTCAGCAGGTTGTTGGAAAGATCCAGAGTTTGCAGGTGGATGAGACCCCAGGGTGCCACCGAGGGCAGAGCGGACAGGCTGTTCGAAGACAGGTCCAGGTGGGTGATACGTGACGAGACGTCCATGAACCAGTCCAGCTCCAACCAGGGCAGCTGCAGACCACTCCAACACACACTGACAGCCTGCACGCACATGCACACACACACACACACACACACACAGAGGGAGTGATATAATGAAGACAGCTGAGCACAACGCAGATTTACTTTTGGGATGTAATTCATAAGTTTCATCATGATACGATATATGATATTATACTATCATACTATAAATATATATATGATATTATATCGATATTTCGGACAACAATACAATTTTTACTGATATCACAAAGTCTGCAATGACACAATTTCGTTTAGATTCAATTCAGGAGTCTATGATCAATATCAGACGATAACCCATTTAAGGCTGCAACTAACGATTCTTTTCTGAGTCGATTAATCTGTCAATTATTTTCTCGATTAATCGATTAGTTGTTTGTCTTAAAATGTCAGAAAATGGTGAAAAAATGTCAACCGGTGTTTCCCAAACCCTAGGATGACGTCTTCAAATGTCACAACCCAAAGATATTTTAGTTTGCTGTCATACAGGAGCAACGAAACCAGAAAATATTCACATTTACAAAGAGGATTTTGACTTTTTTTTTCTAAAAAGAATTACTGAAACAGATTAATCGAATTAATTATAAAAATAACCAGCGATTAATTTAATAATCTATTAATAATTAATCAATCGATTAATCGTTGCAGTTCTAAACCCATTTAACACACTCAGTTACATTTATGTCAACTCACAAAAGCAACTAAATTATGATTCAACAGTTTTATGACTGAATTCTCCCAGTGTCACAGACCACGTGGATTTCAAAATAAGAGCATATCTTTGTAATGCTTCACATCAATCTCAAAAAGATAAAAGACACTTTGTGTCTTTTTTTAAATATGGTCTCCCTTCTCGGTTTATTTTAAGAAGCTACAAATCCCTACTTGGGACGAGATATATAGACTGAGAGCTTACACTACCACTAATGTACTGAGTTTGAGTTGGTTATACTAAACAACATACAACAATAATTTGCTTAATTTTCTTTTTTATATATATATTTTTTCTCTCTCTTTTTTTGTTTTGTCTGTGTGTGTGCGAATGTGTGTGCCTGTGAGTATGTGTGCACACATATACATATACGGGTGCATGCACATAAAAAAGAGATTTTTTAAAATTATTTATTTATTTTTCATTTTGTAAATAATGTGTTATTATTTTAATCAGCACTTTAACCTCTAATATTTATTCATTCCTTCCATTACTTTTTTTGTCTATTACAATGCTACTAAAAATGGAAACGTTTAAATGTACTTTTTCCATCTATTTGAATGGACTTTTGGTGTAATGAATTTCTGTGTTCTATCATTGACAGTGGGAACAGAGTGACAGAGTGCTCCCTAAGGTTTGTCCAGTTCCTGCAGAGCTCTCTGACACAGCATCCATCTGAGTTCTTTCCTGGGATTAGAGCTGCAGCGATTAATTGGTTAATTGATTAGTTGTCAACCATTAAATGAATCGCCAACTATTTCAATAATCGATTAATCATTGGGTTAATTTTTTGAAGAAAAAAAGCCCAAATTCCCTGATTCCAAGAACTTAAATGTGAATATTTTCTGGTTTCTTTACTCCTACATGACAGTAAATTAAATATCTTTGGATTGTGGACAAAGCAAGACACTTGAGGACGCCATCTTGGGCTTTGGACAGCACTGATCGACAATTTTCAGCTTTTAATGAGATTTTATGGGCCAAACAACTAATCGATGAATTCAGAAAATGACTGACTGATTAACTGATATTAAATATGATGAAAATAGTTCTAAAAGATGTTTTCTGTTCAAAGAATCTGATGTTTAGGACAGGACATCTCTGCAGCAGGACAATAATTTAATATAAAATGGTATTTTGAAACACATTTTGCCTTTAACAAATATAAAAGACATTTGAGGACGTCATCTCGGGCTTTGAGAGACATTAATTGACATTTTTCACCTTTTTCTGAAATTTTATAGACTAGAAAGTAACTGTCAGATTAATTACCCTACATGAAATCAACAGATAACCAGGGAGGAGAAACAATGTTAAATACAAATCCTGATTAATGATGGCGCTCTCCTCTGACAGCCTCACATTCATCATTTTAGAAACACATTATCATTTGCTTCCAGAACACAGACCTTGTCTCCTTCTTTGGTGGACGTCTCCTGCAGCTTGAGTCTGAGGAGGTGTTTGCTGAAGGCTGGATGGTCCATCAGGGTGTAGGAGGAGAATCCTGCTCCGTTCTGCAGCAGGAAGTGAGCTATCTCCTCATTACCTGCAACACAAGACACAAGACTCACTTCACCTCTCATTCCTCACTAGTTGTGGAGGCCTGTTCAGTGTGTCTGTGCTGCTCCAGTACTTCTGCAAAGTCTGGAGTGTATTCATGTGTGTGTGTCTCTACCTGCTCGAGCAGCAGCGTACAGCGGCAGCCCGGTGATGACAGCAAAATCATTGCTGTGGATGGCACAGTCCTTGGCGTCGGCGTCGTAGTTGTGGACCAGCAGCCGGACCACGTCCAGGTGACCCTGCTCGCAAGATGTGGCCAGCATCCAGTTCAGCAGGTCTCTCCTCAGACACGGACCTGAGAGCAAGCCACAGACCCCAAATCAGTCAGAGGAGATCAGTCTGAGACTTTTCATCATCAACAACCACACAGACCACACTGCTGAGAGTCTTTTAGTCCACCAACCAGTCTGACACAGTTTCAAACTGGGAGACACAATTTAGAAGCTCAGTTTGTTCTCTGAGCCTCCATGGCTTTCTGTCAGAAAGATTATTTTCTCAGTGAGGTTTTTTTTTTTCAGTGTTGATAAGAGGATCAAACATGATAAAGGGCTGTTCTGTTTATATTCTTTTTAAGCTAGCGGCTAAATTTCACTAAGCACGTCTGTGTTGTGTTACAGCCGTGCCACAGCAGCCCGAGCCAGAGCAGATCGAGCAGGCAGGAGCTCAGATACAGAAAAAGTAGAGTTCAATTTTCAAAATAAAAGACCCTGTGCAGACTACAACAAGTGCTGAAACTTGTTTACCAACCACTCCTTTCACCCTCGATCATCAATTACCTGACAGTGTGTGTGATGCCGAGGATATTTTTTAATAAGTGCACCATGCTCATATAATAACATATTTGATTTCCTTAAATTCCTCAGTGCAATTCTGTAAGTTTCTATCTGTTCCATCCTGTTAGTGTAGTGCACACTGACTGACAAAGAAAAAATAAGAAGAAAAAAATAAAGAAAGAAAAAGGAGAAAAAAATGAATGCTCAACTGGAAGAGTCTCAGTAGACTACGGGGGCTCTGACTAACTATTCAAATCGTCGACTATCAGGGGGCAGCCCTGTACTGAAGGCTTTTTTGTTACACATTTATTTTCTTAATCCAGGCCAAGATGACATCATTACGGCATTGTTATTTTCTCAGACTTGACACAGCTCCTTCAGAGCCACAGGGGACATTATAGAAGTCTTTTCTGAATAGGCTGAATAATATTAGACTTTGGCATTAAATGAGACAGTGCCTCTTCTTTAATTATTGTAAGCTGTTGAAGTATTAACTTTGAAAGCAACAACACCATAAATATCTAATTTAATAAACTGTGTCAGGTTCATTGTGTTACAGCTGGATGCCATTAACTGGACTTTGATTTAAAAATAAAATAAAAACATGTAATTAACAAAAGGAAATTCCAGCCCTGTTGCATATCTCATGTATGTCGAGCTGCGTCTCCTCCTACCAGGTATAGAATCCAGCAGCTGTTTGACCAGCCTGGTGTGGCCGTAGTACGCTGCCAGGATGGCTGGGTTGGTGTTGGACGGCTCCTGGGGCACAGGGACACAGGCTTCTTTTAGGAGGTAACACACGCTCGGCAGATCATCATGCTGAATGGCCACACACAGGAGACTGACCTAGAACACACACAAAATGAGAATATGCATTATTCACAAGGGAAGTCATGTCCTGCACATCCTGGTTATTCAAGTCTTAAAAATAAAATCTCTGGGATGATTTACATATTGTTACAGACGTCATATTACTGGAAGCTTGTTGAAGCTGTATGCTTTTCTGATAAATGAGAAATAGTGAATGGTTGACTAGTTTGGTGTTGGGAGTAACATCCTGCAGACTGAAGGCAATTTGTCACCAAATACTGGGGAAGGTTTCACAAAATTGTAGACTAGTTTACCAGTTTTTTCAACTTATTAGCTTGTGTAGCTTTGAACACTATCACACAGTCTCTGTCAGCAGTTGCGGCAGGAAGGAACTACTGCCAGTGGAAGCTGTTTCTTAGATAGAATGGACATTTGTCATCATTACTATCATGTAATGTCATTTTAAGATAAAAAAGTACAACCACAATTTAAAAAAAAAAATTGGGATGTTGTGTAAAACCTAAATAAAACAGAAACAAAAACTTTCCCACTTAGATTCAACTGAATGCAGTAGAAAGACAAGTTATTTAATGTTCAAACTGATTCACTTTATTGTTTGTTGTACATAAACACTCATTCTGAATTTGATGCCTGCAACATGTTTCAAAAAATCCAAATGACAGGAGCAACAAGAGAGACTGGGAAAGTTTTGAAATCAAAAAACACCTGTTTGGAACATTCCACAGGTAAACAGGTTCATTGGTAACAGGTGACAGTATCATGATTGGGTATTAAAGGGGCGTCCTTGAAAGGCTCAGAGGTTCAAAAGCATGGATGGGGTGAGGTTCACCACTTTGTGAAAAACTGAGTTGGCAAATAGTCCAACAGGGCTTACCGTCACATCTGTGAAGGCCCCATTAATGCTGAATGGTACGTACAGGTTTTGGAGCAACATATGCTGCCATACAGACAACATCTTCTTCAGAGATGTCCCGGCTTATTTCAGCAAGACAACACCAAGACACATTCTGCATTCACAGTATAGGTACTAGTTTGTATAGGTACTAGTCTGACCTGCCTGCAGTCCAGACCTGTCTCCCCATTAAAAATAAGTGCTGCATTATGCAGCTTGGGCCAAGGAAGAACCCATTACATTCAGGAACAGATCCAAATCAGTGGGCGGACACAGTAAATGCTTTTCACTTTAGTTAACATCAGAACAAAGGAACACTTTGCATATCTATTAGATGAGACAAGTGCGTAAGAGAGAGATGAGTAGACCAAAAAGTTTCAGGACAGCCGCACCCTGTCCAACTTGCAAAATAACATTTATTTGCGATGTAAATTTTTTTTTGGTCTGATGAAGGTCTTGTACTGATGTTGCAAAAAAAAAAAAAAAAAAAAAAAAAAAACTTAGACAGTGTGCAGGAATCCTTTTGCAACACAAGACATCTGCACTGGATGAATAGAATCATGGGCTGAATCTCAGTTAAAGGGGGATCGTGTGTGTTTCAGTGAACTGCAGAGCTCTTTCTCCAACTGATGGATACAGCTTCACTGTCACAAGGACCGATACAGGAAATCTTTCCTGCCCCAAACAACAACAACAACAGTCAACAACTCCTCACCTCCGTATAACCAAGAACACTTTCTGTTTCTGTTTGGACAAATCTGTTCTGCTCTTTTTCTGGTTGGCGCCTTCATCACCATCGCATCAATGAAAAGAGCTGCAGACTTGAAGAGAATAAAACACAGATGTACATTTCTCTCAGTTTAAGTCTTACATAAATGGAGACTGAACTAGTTCTGAGAGGAACTAGTTTTGTCCTGTCGACTCTGATCGTGGGGGACTGGTTTTTCTGGTTGAACAGACTTCTTACATTAACACTGCCAGTCTGGCATATCTGTGTCACCTGAAGGCCACATCTCAGATTATCAAAGCATCATGTTTCTCGATTTCCTTTTCCCTCTAAAGCAGCTGAGACGTACAACAATTACTTCATGCAATTTCTAAACAATAACTTGTTTAGCGCTGCACAACAATCCAGTCTCAGACAGGGATGAAGAATCAGCTTACTGAAACTTGAGATTCCTGCAGTGCGGGGTGGAAAGAGGACAACTGAATTGCAAATCCATTAAGGTTGGGGCCCGTCCATCATCGACCACTGAGCCCCTCTACCATCAGTAACACTGTGATTTAAAAGCCTTCTGTATTTGAGTTAGTGTGTCCCCTCAGAGTTGCCGTACGGCGGGAGCTGTTGGCAAAGTCCTGTTTTTGATGTGTGGGAGAGAATTGCTGCCTTAATACAAAAACATGAATATCGCTCACCATTTAGTCATTATAAAGACTGACATGGAGAAAGGTCTGGATTTTTCTATTAAAGAAATAAATTATTAATAATAATAATACTAAAGATATAAACAGAATAGATACATATGAATGGTGACGTGGGATAATGGACAAGCATCGACTGCATTCAGACCTTTCAGATCAAGTTGCTGCCTCTGCTGTAACTTTGCTCACTTTGTCAGCAAGAACTGACATGTTTCCTCCTCATGACAAATGACTTCAGTGATTTTTTTGTGGAAATACAAGTAAGTTTTGAGACAAAACTGTATGTTTTCTGACGTCTGCATTCATATCGATGTATTTGCAGTGGGGCTGTCGTATCAGATTTTCGCTTGGCAAAGAATACACGGCGATGTTAATGTCATAATATCAATAGAAAGTTTAAAAACAAAATGCTGTCGGTCAAAATCATGTTTTACTTTGTTTTAAGGCTGAACAATTTAAAAAAAATATCTAATTGCGATTATTTTGACTGATGTTGCTTTGGCTTTGATTTGTGATATTAGAGGGAATGATCATTTTTGCATCATTATTGTCACATCGCTAAAAAAGATTAAACTGATTATTATATGACTTTTTTGCAGGGATCTGCACAAAACTATAAGTCTGTAGAATATATCTGCGGACCAGGACATCTCTGTGGCATGACAATATTTAATTTTGATTCATTGTTCAGCTCTGCTTTGTTTAAAGCGATATTCCACTTTGCCAGAATAAACCACTCAGTATGTACTCACCACTATGCCGATGTGATGATGGGTGAAGGTCTTCAGTTCACAAAACAATCCTGGAGTTTTAGGAGAAACAGGGTAGCAGCCTCATCCAGTACAATGGCAGTGAATGGTGACCACGGATAAAACGTTAAAAAAAAGCACACAAAACAAACACAAAATGTCTCCATCCTGCTTGTGTGGTGTAATCTAAGTGTCCGCGAAGTGTTACGCCATGTTTTTAGCCGAAATGTTAACTGTAGCATGTAGCCAGTAGGATGTAAACATGGCGTCGACGCACATGCGGAAGTCTCGCGAGATTGACGTTTTATCCGTGGTCACCATTCACTGCCATTGTACTGGATGAGGCTGCTACCCTGTTTCTTCTAAAACTCCAGGATTGTTTTGTGAACTGAAGACCTTCACCCATCATCACATCGGCATAGTGGTGAGTACATACTGAGTGGCTTATTCTGGCAAAGTGGAATATCGCTTTAATGCATGTTTTGTCTCTTTCTTGATGAAATGAATTACACTCAAAATAAAAGTGTAGGGAGGTGGAGAGACAGTCTGTTACTGTACAAATGCTTACATTGAGTGCAGTTACACTCAGTGGATAGTGGGTGTGTGTGGGGGGTTGTTGGGGAAGTGAG
Source organism: Lutjanus campechanus (assembly GCA_027495735.1). Lineage (NCBI taxonomy): Eukaryota > Metazoa > Chordata > Actinopteri > Lutjaniformes > Lutjanidae > Lutjanus > Lutjanus campechanus. The sequence goes on along the minus strand of JAJHUR010131734.1, from coordinate 84 downwards.
ACACAGCCAGAAAGAAACAGAAATGGGAATGATTTCAGAGCAAACAGTATGTTTAAGAGGTGCTGGATTATTTACACAATACTG
>JAJHUR010131725.1:1177-49949 GCA_027495735.1 Lutjanus campechanus | reverse complement strand
ACAGGCAGTAACTTCATTTATTGCCAAAATTGAGTTATAATCATTTTTGTGACATTAAAGATATCCTGTCATTTGGACAAATATTTCCTTGTAAAAGTGTTGTATTTTGCAGAAAATAGGGGGTCAAAATTACAGTAACTGCAAAAGGAACCACAGTAAACCACTGTAACTTCACTTACTGTATTCTAACATAAAATATCTGCAAGAAAATGAAGAGATATGTCAACTATGTGCATTATACTACTACATATAACAAAAGTATAGAAAAAGTCATAAATCTCAGACTCAGCACCAGCTGTGAAAATGCATTGCATTGAAATAAAGAAATCAGTGTCAGAAAAGGTTGGATGGTATTTAATATAGCTTCAGACGCTCAGAAACTTCCCAAAACCAATGAAATAACTTGATTTTAAAACTTATTTGGAACATCACAAGTGTACCATAATATAATAATAAATGCTGTAACTAAATAAATAATGATAATAACAATAATGTAAAGAATAACAGTAAAAGGTGTAATTTTCATTTGACATCATTATCAGACTAATGATGTTGTCATATTTGTCATTATACTGCTTTTAAAGTGATCAGATAAAATGGGAGTGTACTGCCTTTTGCTTTGGCATGACCAAACATTTTTTGGTAAGCTCTGCAAAGGGAGAACACAGGAACTTCCAAGTAAGGCCCAAGGTTATATCAGAGGCAGTAGAGGAGGTACAAACAATAACCTGACATAAAGCTACAAAAGTGACACATATCCAATGATCTGTCTGCAACTATTTTTACTCATTTTTCTCAGTTGTGCACTCTGGGAAGTTCCTGCCTTTTTCCTTCGTAGGGCAGTATTGACTTAAACGTCTTTTTTTGTCCTCCAAAGGCAGTGGCCAGTGTGTAAATACACACATGCAGCTATAAGAAGTTCAGCAGGGACTGACTGTAAATCCTACTGTCTCATGGCCTCAGAGGGACAGAATCAAGGCCCGCTGGATGCTCTGAGGACAGCCCATGATGTGGCACATGTGAGTATGACACCATTACTGCTATATGAAAAAGGTCATAAAACCTTTACATGCAGAATTGAAAAATGCTACTCACAAATGTTGACAGTGATATGTTTGTTCATTCTCATTCTTTCATATCCATAATTGTTGATCATTCATTGTAAAACTCATTTTTTCAAGGTAACTGCACTGCAATTTATCTGATTTAATGTTGTATTTCCTTAATGCTTTATGAACATGCAGACAGTTGGGCCTGTGTCTCTTGAGGATTTAAGAGTCCACTTTGTGCAGATTTTTCGTTGCTTAAATCTCTTGCTTATCCTTCATGCTTTGAGAGTTTTTGATAAATGTGATTGTAGCCTCAGGTCCTTTTCTTTGGTGTGTCAACAGCTGATAGAAAAGGAGAAAAAAAGTGGAATGAATTAATTAGCTAACATTCAGAATGCTGCAGTGATAGCTCCATCTGTGACCTCAGCACTCCATACGTTACTCTGTGATCTTGACACATAAGTCTCATTGCAAACCTTAAGGGAACAATCAGCTAACTATGTTTTACCTGCATCAAACATCAGGTTGCATCTTTAAAGAGAGTGTGAGATTTATGGGCTTCTATTGCAGAATATGGCAGAAATGGAACATAATATTCATGTTTTCACTAATCCCCTGAAAATAAGAAGCCCTGGGTCTTCCTCCACAGAGTCTGCCATTTTGCACTGCCATTTTCTACAGTAGCCTAGAACGGACAATCCAAACACTGGCTCTGTACGTTCTCCTACACTGGGGGTCTGCAGCCTGTGAATCTGGAGCCACATGCTGCTCTTCAGTGGCTCCCTGTGACTTTGGCAAAAAATTATATGGAAATGAATAACTTTTTTTTTTGTTTTTTGTTTTTTTTTCGAGTTTCTAAAACTCAAAGATTCAAGTTTATCTAAAGAAGAATCTCAACTAAGGATTATAGCTCAACACAACTTTTTAAAGTTTATTTCAAAAAAGAAGAGTCTGAGTTGGGCTCAGAACTCAGAAATCTTTTGCAGTACTTTGCCTTGAAATTTTGAGGCATCTCAGCTATTACTTTTTACAGTGTAAAGTGATTTTTACATTTGCCAACTGTAAAAATATGTAGCCTATACACCAAATTTTAAACAAAGTGTAAATATTTCATGTGTTATAGTCTGCGCCTATGGCTCTGTGCCTTTTTATCTAAATTTTGATGGTTTGTCTTCTTGAGTCTCCCTAAGGTAGCTATAGATGCTAAAAAATGTCTTCAGGGAAAAGACATAATTTAATAGTCTCTAGACAGATTTTTCCCCCGTTTTTTGGCCAAAAATGGCTCTTTTGATCTTAAAGGTTGCAGACCCCTGTCCTACACGCTTGGTTAGAAAGGGAGGGTGAGGTCAAGTGTTTGCAGTCTGCAAGGTCACCACTAAATGTCGCTTAATCCTACACACAGGACCTTAAAGATGAGTTTAGGTGAAATAATATAAGAATAACAAAGAATCAGGTTAAGCACAGCACATTTTTAAACATGATCACACCTCAGAATCCTGTTTCTGCAGGCATTTACACCCTCATGCTCCTGCATGTGACCTGCCTCATTGTGAACCAGGAAAAATGCCTGGTTAAAGATATACTTTCCTCTGCCATACCTGCTCATCTCATTGCGTATATTGTCCTGAATGTTGCTGTAAATGCTGAATTTGAATGGGTATGTAAATGTGCAGAGCCTATCTTATTTTGAATGTGTCATTTGATACAAACATATTGGGTTTCACTTGCAACCCAGTGCACAACTCATGAATAAGATATTGTTTCTTTAGTGTCTTGTCTTTCCCAGTGATCACAGAGTGGAGAGAGCTGCACTTCACATCAAGAGGGCCAACGGTGCAACTACTCATACATCAACTGTTGTCCACATTTCTGCACTCTCTTTAAATTAGTATTACTTCAGTAAGTGTTGCCATGGCTCTCGGAGGTGACTGGCTACGGAAGTTGTTGACACGTTGAGTTTTTTCTGCTTTAAGTGAACTGACCATTTGCTTTTATATTCCAAGCTTCATGGTGGAGTCCTAACAGAGGGATGACCCGCTGCAGTGACAACGATGAGCAGAGTGATGACGGAGCGGAGAAACCCAACAAGAAGCAGAAGAAGAGAAGTAAAGGAGAGAAGCATGTGTCTTTCCCCCCTGATGAACAGATCGTATCTGGCTTTGCAGAGCACAGGAACACGGACAGAGAGGGTAAGCTGCTCTTTAACTGTGTGATCAGTCTGTTTTAATGTCAGGATGAGATCATGCTGCCAGTTTGGTGAATAAGAATACCAAATAGTTTAGTATGAAAAATGTTTCATTTTAACCTTCTGATTTTTTTCACTCGTTCTCTACTGTATATTCTCACTGACTTGATCTTTACTGGATATTAGTGTGTACATTGTTTTACGTTAGTCTCATGTTAATAAAAGAAAATATTAGTTCCAACATTAAATTATAATTACAACTGTTAAGCCTCTGAAGCTTGACCAAAGTTATCTGCCTAGATAAACAGTGGAAACCTTGACCAGGGGTCACCAGCCTGTGGCTCCAGAGCCACATGTGGCCCCAGAGCCACATGTGGCTCTTTTGCCCCTCTACAGTGGCTCCCTGTGGTTTTGACAAAAAAAAAGAAAATATTTATGAAAAATGGTTCTTTTATTTTATTTATTTTATAACGGTCTCTTTATTTTAGGTTTTAGGTATTGTTGTAGGCCTGAAGTGATTCTTACATTCTCCAATTGTAAAAACCTGCAGTCTACACCAAATGCAATAAAAGGTTTTTAATATTTTGGCAACTAAACTGTGCGTTACCTCTACGGCTCTGCACATTTTCCTCAATATTTTGCTGGTGGCTAGTCTCGAGTCTCCCCAGGCTGGCTCTGGATGCCATAGAAAATAATTGTGGCTCTTGGCAGATTATTTTCTTTTCTGGACAAAAATGGCTCTTTCAATAGTAAAGGTTGCTGACCCCTGACCTAGGCTAAGAAAACAATAAACAAAACAAATAATAATGACACAACTGAAAGAAACACACTGAGAGCAGCCCGCAGAAAAGAAACACTACTGACACCAGTGTAGCCCAGTGTCTTGGTTTGACCTTACTGAGCAGGTTTAATAAGAAAAGAAAATAATAAACGGGACATGGAGACATAGTGTTAGTGCAGTTACCTGTAGCAACAGGTCCATGAAGTAAACAAGCCTGCCTGTAAGCGTCCTGTACTCACATTCACATGAGGACAGAAAGACACAGGCTGAGCACAGCAAAGAAGAAAGAGTAAGCAGACATACTAACATAGGCAAATCATTGAAATGAAACATTTTTTAAAAACTTTTTTGAGTGCTGGCCCAATTGGGCAACTGGCTGATTGAATTTGCTGACTTTTTCACTGACTGGAACATCAGACAATCATTGTTGGACCCAGCTTAGCACACAGACTGGAATCAGGGGTTGGCAGCACCTGGTTCAGTTCAAAGGGTTCAAAAATACACCTACCAACTTCTAAGGCTTACAATTTAAACATACAGTATCTCATTTATTTCATCCATACACAAACAGAAATGTAAAAATGGACACTATATTAAACTATATTCTTTGGCAAACGGCCAGAGATTTTGTCCTAGAACCTCAGAAGAGATCTTATTTCAGGTAGCAAAGAAAAACAACAATGGTTGAATTTTATTCTTGTCTTTTACTGTGGTATTGAATTATGTATTGAGAATCATAGAAATTCACTAGTATTGGTATCGACTACTAAATTTCTGGTATGGTGACATGTCTACACTGGACCTTTAAAAACTCTTTTTTTTTTTAATCATATCATCATCATCAGTGTATCACACTAAAAACGTCTGAAATGCAGTCCAGCTTTTGAAGGATACAGAAGGATCAAAATGTTTTAAGTGTTTCAGTCATAAAACCCTCTGTAGTCTCTCACATCTGGAATTTCCCATCCCATAAGGCTGTGGTTGACAAATCGAGATGCCTTATTGGTTGATTTATTGTGCAGACAGACATTCATGTCCTTCTCACTTCTCAGTGACTGCCATCTTCCCTGTAGTACACACACACACACACACACACACACACACACACACACACAGTTTACCGTATGGCATTTCGGAGCCCCTGAAGCACTTGTGAACGGTGGCTGGTGGCTCACTGGGATGCAGAGGCATTAAAGCAGTGAATGAGTGTATTCCTCTATTTTAGTTGACAGCTGCCTCACCTTGACAGAGGTAACGGTGGCCTACCAGCAGAGCTGCAGCAGACACCAGGTCCAACCCAGAGCGCACATCCTGCAACAGCTCCAGGTACACAGCTTCACACATCACTGTTAGTCTCTGTACGTGTCAGTCAAACAGCAGGAGGCCGGTCCTCGTGTTGGATTTACTGCTGAAGTTTAAGTTTCTGTGGTGATGTTATCAGTGGCTATCACTGCTCATTCTGCTGCACACTAAATTACTGTTTCCCAACACTGTGTCAAAATGAAGAAGTACAGTAATTGCAGGGATGGTATAACTAAACATGGACACAGATCAGACCTGCTGTATTACTCATACTGTAAGACATTTTTTGTGATCATGTTGTCATGGGAGCAGACAACTTACTTGAGAGATCTGTGTCTGATGTTAATGATTCTGAAAGTCAGTGAAAATATGTGTGTATGTGTGTGTCCAGTGCCTCCCTCCTTCCCACCCCAGTTTCCTGTTGCGCTCTCACTGCATACTGTCCATGTCCCGGTGGAGGCTCGTCTCAAGGTCTTACGACTAGAGCACCTTGTTTCTAGCTGCACTAAAACATGTTCAAGTTGCTTGTTCTGCTCTCAACACAACACGTTCTCACTCCCGACTCATCAAATAAAGCAGCATGATCAGTGGTCCTACGCTTCACACTATGAAGCTGTAAGTACCCTTCTTGCATTAGTTTTGGACGTGCAGGTCAAGCTAGCAATAATAAATATGCAATGTCTGCGTAGTCTTTCAAAATAAAAGCAGAAAAACTGCTTGGGGAGACTTAGGAAAAGAACATGGTTTACAGGTTTGGGCCTGATGGTTAACAGTCTTTGACCACTGAGCCCTCTAACATTGTAACATTGTGATTTAAAAGCCTTCTGTAATTGGTAGTGTGTGTCCTCTGAATTGTCATGAGGCAGGAGTTGCTATCGTAGTTCTGTTTTTGACATGTGAGAGAGACAATAAAAAGAAACTGCTGCTGCTGGTCATCACGTTAGGCCTTCACGTCCCATTTATTATTCTCTTATTCAAACCTGCCCAGTTATGTGAACCCAAGACGCTTGGTTACATTGGCGGCAGCGGTGTTTCTTTTCTGCAGACTGCTGCTAGTATGTTTCTTTCAGTCGGATCGTTGTTTTTGCAGTTGTTTTCTCTCTTTTTTTTACACTATTGTTTTCTTAACTTGGCTTTCTCAGTATTGCTAGCCTGCTAACCAACAACGATATCATCTTCCATCGTGATGTTTTACTGCTCCATACACAGGCTTTCTTGCACTTTATACTGTGTCACCTGACTTTGAGGCCACATTAAAACATAAGGGCACCTCCAGATATGATGCTATCAGGTTATCTTCAACTTCATAGTTTGAAACATGGGGACAAGACCAGGCTGCTGTGTTTGATACGTTGGGAATCAGACCAAGCTGCTCAACTATGTTATGTGTCTTCATACTGAGGCTCCAAACCAAACCTTAAAATGTGGCTGGAACTAAAATGTGCAGATGGTGTGTTGATATTGAGATTTTTGTCTCAGATGTCAAAAATATGTCTGCAGCAAGCAAACAGGGCAAAATTATGTATTTATTGTATGGTCTTAAATTGACAGTGGACACTGGTAGTTTGACATGATATAGTACTGAACAAACACAAAAAGGCATTTTTAACCCTTTATCATCTCTCATCATATTGTGCACCTGTTTAACGAAATATGACAAAAGAAAACAAACAAAAAACCCAATCCAATTTTTGTATTTTATACAAAAATCCAATCATGTCTTCGTCCTGTAAAACAAAATTCGGTGGCATGGTACATCAGGTTATGACGCCCACTTTTCAATGTTCAAATCAGATTTCCTCCCAGTGTTACGGCCTGCCTGCCTACCCTGTTTCACTGGAAAATTTGTCACGATGCAGAGGCTAGATACTCTGTTTCAACTGGACTTTAAAAACTCAGGTGATTATAGTCACTAGTTTAGTTCAGTGATTCCCAGCATTAAGGTTGGGGCCCCTCAGTGGGTCACACAATGAATCTATTGGGTCACAAGATGAGGCCCCAGGTAGGAAACGTTCATTCCAAACCTTGAAAAACTGCAGTTGAGAAACAATCTCACTAAAAGGTCATGATGATCTAATTTATATTTTTTCTGAAAAAAAAATCTTAAAGACAAAAGTTTATTAGTAGTTTATTATCTCACAGCTTCTCCCATTCTGTGTTTGTGTCGATGTAGTTCTTCCACACACACACGCACAGACACACACACGCACAGTGAGGTCAGTGCAGAGCAGAGAGGCTGGTGAAATGAAAGAGGTAACTCAAAGATTACTCAAATTGACAACAACTACACTTGTTACTGTAAGTGCAATAAAACTCTTGCGAGTAAAAAGCCAGTACTTGAACAGTACACCACAAATGTGTACACGTGGTGGGCGATATTTTAATCTGCTCTGTCCAAAGTCTGTCATTCATCTGCTATGCTTTACACAAGCACAGCACATTAGCTTGACTGTTAACAAATTGAAATGAGCTCAAATCAAAGCTGTCTGTATGTTGTCAAACTGTTTAACTTAGTTTGCCACATATGTTAAAATGAGTCAAACTGTTTACTGCTGGATGAGACAAAGAGCCCCTCCCCTCTCTGGAGACAGTGAATCAGCATCAGAGGGAGGAGGACAGAGGACAGGATAATGATACTGACAAATGTCTGTCGTGTGTATTATTTCTAAACGTCACTCAGTAATTCGATGTCAGGATTTACTTTGACATTTTAAATTTCTTTCCAGTGAGATATTGAGTTTGCGACTTTGCTGTTGTAAAATTGCTTTAGTTAGTTCTAATTAATTCTAATTCTGTTCTGAATTTATTCTTCTTTTAGTATATTTTTAAAGTAAAGTCATAAAATCATAAAGCAATTATTTAGTGATAAGAATAGTACCATTAAATTACCATATTGATAAGTGGTATCGGCAAGAGTAGTAGTATACTGTAGTTGAAATCTTAACGACACCCGTCCCTACTTCTTGCCTTTAAATTACAGTAGTTTCTCCTTTTCGGTCCTCTAAAAATGATTCAAATGAAACAATCACAGAGGGGAAAATCACAAAAAGCCCACAAAGGGTCAGACATTACCACAAAAGAGTTTGAATTCAAATAGTCCCAACAGATCCTCATGCTAGAGGTCTAAACTCTAACCTGATGAAACCTGCAAAGTGAAATATTGCTTTAAAAGAAGTGTGTGTAACCCTGTTGTTCTATGCAACATCAGCAACTCTGCTCATAAAATAACTGTAGCATGCAGTGATATTACAGCACTGCAGGAAGGATCAATATCAACACTATAACCTGGTACAACTCGAGCCTCATACACTGTCAGAGCAGATCAGACTGCAACCTCCAAGTTTTATTAAAACAAAAGCACCTTCATGTAGCAGCACAAACCTACAGACTGACAGAAATACTGAGCTTGGAGCACCAACACATACTGTACATATACACACTCACTGTGACACACATCCATACTAAAATCCCATGGATAATTTGAATCATTTGGTTCCATCAGCCTCAATCAGAGATATTGTTGCAGAGCGCTAACAGCATCTCCACTCCAAACTAGAGGCTAAGAGCAGGTTAACTACAGGCCTCAGATACTTCACAGCTGTAAACATCACATGCACATATGCGGAATTCTGTACAACACTTTAACTAAGTTGAGACTGAGTGAGAGCCATTATTAATTTACAAGTATTTTAAAGGTCCAGTGTGGAAGATTTAGGCGGATTATTGGCAGAATATAGTGGAAATGGAATATAATATTCATAAGTATGTTTTCATTCGTGTTTGACCACCATAAAGTCAGATTTGTTCTGTTTTTCGTTACCTTAGAATGAACCCCTTTACATCCACAGATATCAACCGCCATGTTTCTACAGTAGCCCAGCAGGACAAACCAAACACTCTAGAGAACGCCTTTTGCTTTTTTGAGGTTTTGCAGCCACCTAGTTTCTCCTTGGAAGGGGACAGTGAAGCCAGTGGTATTCAGTTGGTTGCTACAGCTACAGCTTCACCACTAGATGCCACTAAATCTTACTAGGCCTTCTCCCTGAAAGTCAAAGATTTGAATCTTTTCTTTCGTTCTTTTTTTTGTTTGTTTGTTTGTTTGTTTTTGGGGCTTTTGCCTTTAATTTATAGGACAGCTGAAGATATGAGAGAAGAGGGGGAGAGAGAGTGGGGGAATGACATGCAGCAAAGGGTCGTAGACGTGTCTCAAATCCATAACCGCTGCACTCATCCGACTGAGCTACCAGGCCACCTCAACTGAAATTTAAGTCAAACAGTGGATCCTTTTTTTGGTCAGTCAGTTTGTACTGTACATCCTGGGACATTTTGATGCCTAGAAATAGCTTCAGAGTGAGCGCTCCTCACTTTTATGCTGCTCTACAGGTAAAATCCTTCTAGTAGTCATCCTGTCTGCTCAGTAAAGATTTCTGGGTACGGGTGATGAGTACGGGCAGCTGTGGACCCGGCCAGACCCAGTGTGAGTCTGAGTGAAGCTTGGATTATAGTCCCAAATGAATACGCAGACAGCTGCAGACACCATGGACTCGTAGTATTTCTTAGACAGAGTCAGCTGCTCAGAGGAAGATGAGCCTTACCTGGTCAGGCAGAGTACTTAGAGTAGTTAGCACATATTAGCTCTGAGGGCTAACTTGGCAGGTTTACTACTGTATATTACTTGAATGTTCCTGTCACCCTGAACATCTTGCAAAACCCTGTTCCAAAATCTGTTCCATCAATAAAGCGTTGCATGATAGTCTATATGAAAAAAAGTAACAAATAGTTGAGTATTTGCATGAAACAGCCAAATCTGATTCACTGACAAAATTTTGAGTTGGATGCACCCCTAAATCCTATACACTGGTCCTTTAAATGCTGTATTCTACTTATGTTTACTAGGTTGTGGCCTCCTTCTCTGCCTTTATTGACACATTACTCATTTTCTCTGTACATTAGCACTACCTGTAGATCAGTGAAATGTTGTGAACAGCCCCAGTATTCAGAACAACAAAAACACTTTCTCCTCACTGCAATGAGTTTAATGTTTGGGGTGCAATGGTACTTGTATCTGACCATGTTTAGTTCAGTAAGTGACCTCCATCAGTCTGGTACAGCTCATAGACATAATACATGCTGCTGAATTAGTTTAATACAGTCTAATATTCTAAGAAAGTCATTTTGTGTCTATAGTAGATAGTGCCAGAAGAGAGATGAGGCTTGAAAGAGAGCAACAGAAGTCTCCAGACAAGCCTTAGATGTTGCAGTTCATGGTAAATGTCTTAACCCCTGAGCAATGAGGACGCCCCAATATACAGTCAACATCTTCATACATGGAGAACATAAATTACAAAGTTCGTCCTCAATGTACTGCACAATGTACCCTGTCCAGTGGCCAATCATTGATTGACTGGTTAAATGATACTTTTGTCAAGTCTGACATTTGTCTTGCGCCATAGTAGCTCCGTTACAAACAAACATACATTGCTAATTCATCTTGAATGACACAGTTCTACTGCTTTGATTATCAAAATGGCAGATACATGATTAGCACTATGAGAGAGCTGATACAATTATGTAATTAATCAATTAGGCAATCAACAGATAATTTATTAGAAAATGTTTTAACGTGTTATAATAATGATTTGAGGCCTTTCTTTGTCATAAATAATAGTTAACTGGATATCTTTGGGTTTTGTACCGTTGGTCAGATAAAGGACATGTGAAGACGTCATCTTAGGCTGTGGGAAAGTTTTTCACAGTTTTCTGACATTTAAGAGACAATCAAATAAATCTGTAATGAAAGTAATTGTTGCAGTCCCTCTAATGTACAGAAGCAACAACCTGTCAACAGCAAACACAATTTGATTCCCTCATGAAACAGCAGCAGTCAGTTTTCATAATATTTTCTACTCTACACTACTAAAGAAAAGAACTGCAAACAAAAGGTAACTGTTTGAGATGTCGTGACAACAAACATTAACAAAGACATCTCAAACAATGTCAACTTTGCTTTAAAAACTACATAATGACCAAATGACCTAATGACAGTTCATAAAGACTCCTTCATGTCATGGTTATGATGGTGTTATGTCAGTCTTCACACCAGGGTTGCAGCTAACGGTTATTTTCATAGTCGATTAATCAGTCGATTATTTTCTCGGTTCATCAATTAATAGTTGTTTGGTCTATATTATCAGAAAATGGTGAAAAAGTCTAGGATGATGTCCTCAAATGTCTTTGCCACAACCCAAAGATATTCAGTTTACTGTCATTAATGAGCAAACAAACCAAGAAATATTCATATTAAAAAAGTTGAAATCAGACAATTTTGACTTTTTGTCTTAAAAAATGAATCAAACTGATTAATCAGTTATCAACATAGTTGGTGATTAATTTAATAGTCGCGATTAATCGATTAATTTTTGCACCTCTACTGCACACCCCTTCAGCTGTTACCAAACAAAATGCGAGAACAACAAGTTCTCTATGATGGAACCTCAACAATCTACTGTAGCTTAGGTTGAGTTCACACTAAATCAAACCAATGTGAGGGTGATACATTGTTTAGGTTTTTTGGTCTGGTTTGTGTTCACAAAGTCAAAACTCAAACAGTCCAGAAATCAGGGCTGCACGGTGCGGTAAAAAAAAAAAGCCGTACTGTGATTATTTTGACTGAAATTGTGATATGTGATTTGATTAGTGGGAATGATCATTTTTGCATTACAATTTTCATTTTTGCAGGAAAAAAAACAACTTAAAACTGAAAATAGTGATTATGTGACATTTGTTTGGGTCTGTACCAAACAAACAATAGTTTAAGGCCAGGGCGTCTCTGCAGCACTACAGTACGTTATGATGATGCTGGTTCAGTGCGATTTGGTTCTGGTTCTGCCATTTGGATATTGCACTTGGCCATATTGCAAACTCAATAATTGTGCAACCCTACCTGAAATGTTGATTATTGGTCGTACAGTGTGCAGGTGAAAGGACAACAAACAGCACAATTTTGTCTGTAGCGCATATCAGCAGACTTTAGAGGACCGCACATATGTACATCTCATAAGACAGTGGATATTAAATCATTTAATATTGCAGCTCACCAGTCACCAAAATAGCAAAAGGACATTTTTTAACCAATGAAATGACACATACAAGGGTACGCCTCTGTCATTGGTTTGAATGGTGTTCACACCAAAATTAAGCCAATCCAGTGTTCACTTGACAGCAGTCCAAGACCACCTCTTTGAGGATGACGAGAGCGGATGTTTGGTCCATACCAGAGTTCAAGTCCGGCGTTCACACCAACCCAAATGAAGCACACCAAGAGGGTAAATGCTCCAGGGTTCAGTTCAGCTGGACTAAACAAGGCTGGTGTGAACCCACCCTTACAAACAGGACAAAATAACTGGCCAAGCAGAGCTTTGTTTTTAAATTACAGTGAAAACACCCACCCACTGACAAGAGAGATGAGAGATAATGTCCCTCTTTAAATCTGTGTGAGTGGTTTTAAAGGGATAGTTCACCCAAAAATGAAAATTCAGTCATTATCTACTCACCCTCCTGCTGAAGGTCAGGTTTAGTCTTTTAGTCCATAAAACACTGCTGGAGTTTCACAGGAAAACAGTGTTGTAGAATCTCTCAAACAATGGAAGTGAATGATGACCAGTTTTCAAACATAAAAAAACAACACCCATATGAGGGTGAGTACATAATGACTGAATTTCCATTTTTGAGTGAACTGTTCCTTTAAGGTTTGCTCAAACAGAAACCCAAGCACATTTTCACCTCACCTTAACAACCAGGAACTCTAATTCTGCCATTGTCCTCTTCCTCTAAGTTTTGTCCCACTTCTTCTCGTCTCTGTAGTTGTATGGAGTAGGTTCACAAAGACCCTGGATGAGGACAGTTTTTACTGAAGCATTTTAAACTCTTGACTTGGACTTGAAATCCTCAACTTGAAATATAATAAATGAAATGAAATGAAAAGAAAAAACAAATCTATATTTAGAGATCCATTGCTCTCAGGATGTATAATTCTACATAGGTCATACTGATATCAGAAACCCTATATCCGTCTATAATTTTCCACACATATATTACGATCACAGTTGCATACACTCTCTAGTGCGAGCATAAAAAAATCTCTTTGACACACGCGCACACATATAATCTCTGCCTCTCTAATAAAATAAACTCACTTATTTTCTCTTAGCCACACTTGAAACACACAGTCTGCCATTTATAATTCATTTTATGTACATACTTACTTTAGTTGGACCAGCCGTGTTAAAGCACGCTGCCTCCCTCCCTCACCCCCCCACCACCCTCCTGCATAAATTTTACTCGAGATCAAGGGGAATTATTTGTGGAAAATTAGAGACTTAGCAGTGCTTACATTAAGCATACAGCCGCCGTATTATCTCCGAGGTGCTAATGAACCCAGTTGCATTGGAAACGAATGTAGGTGGTCCTCCTGAAAGAGTAAAATATGTATGGTTAAGCATTAGCTAAGAGGGGCAATATTTAGACCAAAAGGGCTGCATGCGAATGAATCCATAATAAGACGATGCAAAACGAAAAGACAAACGCCTAAAGAGCAAATTTATTAAATTAGGTCTTTTCAGGCGAGGGGCGATTCCCCCGAGGAGCAGCGTTGAAGACTATTTAAAGCTTTTTTTTTATTGCACCCTTGGGCCCCTTTGCACTCCTTTGAAATGTTGTAAGTGGATAAAACAGCATTGCTGTTCGTGACATCTTCATAGGAGTGGTAAACAATAATAGGTTGGAGGCAGCCAGGGGTCTGAGGCCCCAAAACTCTCTGATTTCTCTGTGCACACTCCCCTCTCTGTTTCTGTTTGGCTCACTCTGTGATTAGAAAGGTAATTGAGATGATCAAGCTCCGTCTCTACACGACTGTTTTGGCACGAGGGAAGAGCCTAACTGCACTGATTTATATTCAAATTGAGAAATAACTGTGAAACACATTAGGAGCTAATACAGGTGGTCTCTCCCCCCAGGGAGAGACGGGAGAGTTTTTGACTGATTGATCGATCATTATTTTGGTATTTAAGTTAAAATGGATAAAAACTGAAAACAGAAATATCCAACTGCTCCAAAATAATAACTGATTACAGCAATGACTGAAACGATGTAGACTGAAACCATATCTTATTATCTCCACCTTTCCTACAATCACAACTTTAAAGATTCTGTCCAGATAATAAATACAAGTTAGTGATGCATATACGCACATATGCAGACACAGAATACATGCATATATACATATATATGTATATATATATATATATATATAAGCAAGCACAAGCACATACAGTGTGCATGTATGTATGCAAATTCTATAGAAAATAAAAATTCCATCTCAGATTTAGTCCATGCAGAAGATTTTTGAACCATGTTCAGTCACATTCATACGTCTTTTCCAAAACCAAACATTCTCATTTTTGTGTCTGAAGCAAAGAATAATTGATCAGTTGTCAACAAATTCATTCTTTGCAAACTATTTTGATAATTGATTAAACAGTCAGAATAGTTTTCTAAGAAAAAAACAGTCAACATTTCTCTGATTCAGCTTCTTAAATGTGAATATTTTCTAGTTTCTTGACTCCTCAGTGACAGTAAATTAAATCTCTTTAGGTTCTGGACAAAGCGAGACATTTAATGGGCCAAACAACTAATTGATTATATGAGGAAATAATCAGCAGATTAGTTGACAATGAAAATAATTGTTAGTTGCAGCCCTACTGATGTTTAAAGGTTCGCCAAATTTGTGAATACTTACAAAATATTAACATAAAATAGATATACCATGTAAACAAAGCATGATGGGATATCTAACCATTAGTCATTTGACAAAAGTTTTATTTTATAATGATACATGTTATATTATTATTATTTATTATTCCAATAATTGAATTATAGCAGATAATATTGTTTAGAATAATATCTGATTTGACAGATTATGTTAAAATATTTCATTTCATTTCTCAGCAAATTGTTCTATAAAAGCTAAAGCATGTCAAACTTTTTGAAGAGTGAGTGACTGTTGTTTTTCTCTTTGCAAAAATCTGTTTGTTTGTTTTGATGAAGGCACAACAAAAATCACTTTGATAGGAATGAGTTTTTACTCAGGCTCAGTTAACACTTGTATGTTACGTTTCATATTGTAATGTACCCTCCTCCTTTACAAATCCAAGCAAATAAATGATCTCGCCAGAGTTTAGATCACATACATCAGTTTGTGTGATGTTAAACAGATGGATTGACCCAGTGTTTTTGGATTTTTGGGCAGCATGATATGATTAAAAATTACGATTTGCTAAATGATTCACGATCAGTGGGAATGATCATTTTTGCATCATCATATTCATTCTCACTGAAAAAACAAACAAACAATTAAAATCCTGATGATGTGACGTTTGTTGGGGTCTGTACCAAACAAATCTGGTCAGGACATCTCTGCAGCTCTACACTACTTCATTATGATGCTTAATGTTTGTCACATATTTTACCTTTAGCAAAAAAACGGCAGCTTCTGTGATTTGGATATCGTACTTCATATGCAGTTTAAATAGTATTTCAATTAATTGTGCAGTCCTAATTGATTTATTTTGGTTTACAAAGAAACTAATGTTGTTTGTAGGTTTTAAGTATTTTAAGTAAAGTATTTTCCAACCCTCCAAACACAAAAGGATTGTAAATGAAGCACGCTCAGACTATGAGTTTGTATTCTTCCCATGATGTTTGGAGAATAAGCTCGGAATTAGTTGCATGTTGGCAAATCTTCTAATGAATAGCTTAGTGGTTGTTTCCCTCGCAGATTATTCAGTTGAGTGGACTGAAGAGAAATCAATTACCACAACTTAACTTTCATTATTTATCCCACAGCTAAGGGAAAAAAATGGCCTTACATGACAATATGCCTCTCTTAAATTCATGGGGTCAGATTCAATACCCACAAATGTTATTTTCCCGAGATAAATCCCTCTGAGGAGGGGGGAGGAAGGGGCGAAAAGACAAGAGAAAATCTGTTTTTACAGACCACCGCTGCTTTCTCAGCTCTTTTGATTAGCATTAATGTTGCACTGCGGAAGTCTGCCGGCACAACTGTTATGGCTCCTTCCACACACACACACACACACACACACATAGACAGAAAGCTATATCTCTCCCTGCCTGCCTAATTCTAAAGGGAACATTTTTTTCTTTTAAATTAAATGCATGCTGATTGTTATTGCACCCCCCTCGTGTGGAATAGTCTGCAGCGAGGTAAATGTCACTAAGTAAGTGCCACACTTTTTTCCTCGCTGGTTGTTAGCAGCCTTTGCATGCAAAATAAAAGCAGAGAGAGGAGAAGGAGGAGGTGGAGGAGTGTTCCTGCGTGCGTCTGAATGCGAGCGCTTATCAGGAAACAGCAGGGGGACCGGACATATGTCGCTCCTCTCATTACAGGCCGAGACGGCGATAACGGGGCGGTTAGTGGCGCATTTGAAATGCCGTACAGTGGCAGCCGCCGTGATCACACGGAAAAAAGAGAAGCGGGGAGTATGGGTCGGGATGAGGATCACCACGGGACCCGCCGCTAACACACTTCAGTCTGTCATTCAGACGGCCTCCACACACACACACACACACTGTCAGACACAACATGCTTTATTTAAAACACACTGACTCCACAGCCTTTCTATTGTAGTTTTACACGATTTTGCTTTAATGCGGTTTGGGAAACAGCATGCATAACTGAAGAAGGATAAAACCTTGTCGACGTGTAAAAGAGTCTATTTTACATTCTCTGCCTCTAATTGAATTCGGGGCAGTTGCAGTTAAACTGAATGGCATGTGTGATGCACTATTGGTGGTGCACTATTAGGCTGAATTGAATTTGCACGGCTGGGTGGTCGCACAAGTAATATGAGTGCTTTTGTAAGTAGGATAATATTACAGGCCTGGACTCACTGAGGGTTCACACAGGGGAGACGCTCCGTCACCAAAATGACCAAATGTTGCAACAACAACAAAAAATCAACAAATAAAGAATCTCTGTCAAGCTCATGCATATGTAAACAATATGTTAATCATGTCATTTCCTCACGCTTTACTTATTTGTTTCTACATTGTCCCTCTTTACCTCATAACTCCCCCGAATGACAAACCCACTGAGGGTTGGTTCACCCACATTATAAAAAAACAAGAACAAAAACATCACGTCAAGTGCGGTGGTTCACAACCTTTTTTTCTCGGACCCACACTTATGTGTGAAGAGCTGAGGCCCCCTCAGTCCACACACTCACCAGTAGAATAAATGATTAAAGCTCAACTGTTAAAAATGAACATCAGTTATAATTGTTTCCACTCCTAGAACCTCTAGATTTGTTGTCTCTTTTCTAGTATAAACTGAACATTCTCTTTTTTTAACAACCCAACAGAGTCAGCTGCTGGAAGGTGCCCGGGGGGTCTCAGCAAACTGGGGGTAAGATGAGGGAAAATGCTAAAAACATAGATAAATGAAATTGAATTGTGACCAGGGCTGCACAACTAATCACAGCTGCAATAAAATCGCAGAAGTATAATATCCAAATTGCAGAACTAGAACCAAAACGCACATTTTTGAAAAAGGAAAAACGTGATAAAACAGCTTTATAATGAGGTACTGTAGAGCTGCAGAGATGACCGGATCCAAACATCTTGTTCCCCAGATGAAAAAAAACATGTTTGTTTGGTTCAGACCTCAGTAAATCACATCATCACATCATCACAATTTTTTTTTTTCAGTGAACATGCAAATTGATCATTTCCACTGATCATATCGTATCTCGCCAATTTCAATTTCAGTCAAAATAATCGCATAGTGACGTCTTTACCAAATCATGCAGGTCTAATTGTGATTATTATTATGTGTATTATAAAATATAATTTTAATAATAATTGGATGTCTATATTTTTGAATTTGGCTTGGTATCGTCAATGGGTTTTTAAAGACACCTTACAAAGGGGGGCCTCGGCCACAGGCTAATGCTACTGAGGGCCTCTGTGAACCCCTGGACTAATACATACAGTACTCAGTTTTACCACAGAGGTCACAGGGGCACGGCCTGCTACGTAGCCTACTATTTTTGAGTTCAGACAAAAGAAATCTTTTTGATTAGTTTTATATACAGACTTTTGGATAAAATGTGATTTTAGTTAAGATTTGCAAATCTAATTTTTGGCAGCCTCAGAGAAGACAAAGCATTGGGGACCCCTGTGACTTGCCGCGTCCCCAAGGGGGACCTGGACCCTAGGTTGGCAACCAATGCTCTAGTGGAATCCAGCCATACAGTCAGATTTGGTTTTATTTGTTCAGTTTTTCAGATGTGTTTTCAGTCTTTTTGCCCTCATCCCAAAACAGTGAAGAGCAGACTCACACTCCTCAGTGTTTGTAAGAAATGAACATTCTACAACTCTACACACATTCAAAGTTCCTTCTTGACCAGGGAACAGTGATGTGTGACCACACAGGGCCGATGGATTCACCGGCCCCACAATATGATATCATCATTATACGTCACAATACGATCATATTTGCAATAACATGTATTGTGATAGACTATATTTTTTTTGCAAATTATGTCTCCAAAGGAAAACTTTGTCTGATTTATCTAAGAAGTTAAAGTTGTCAGTCAGTTCATCTCTATTCAAACATTTTTGTTGCAACAAAATGGTATTCTTGACAGACAGACACTGTCAGTTCTGCTGCCTGTGACCTCTGCTGACCTCACTCGGGAACACCCCCCCCAAAAAAAAAAAAAGAAAAAAGAAAAAAAAACATCATGGAGTAAAAACAAACAATTGATTTGAGTCACAAAATGTTTTATTTGCATTTGCAATATTAATAATTTAAAGCTTGATATGTGTTGTCCGTGTTTTGATACAAACTTGCCACACAGTTTTTTGAATCCCCTCCTGTAGTAAGTAGGTCACATAATGATATTTCTTTTCATGATCCTTGTTATAAATAAGGAAAAATATAGAAGACCGTCCAACTTGTCCTTTAAATGCAGACAGAACTGAAGTGCAGTGAATGTCTGAGAGGATCTTGTGAAATGTTTACAGTAACGGATGCTTGTTGAAAGGTATTTATCTCAGATAAGCAGCATTTGAGGATCAAAACAGTGAATACTTTCTGTTCATCTTAGCAACATGAGACAGAAAAGTAAAAGGCAGCGTGTAAAGGAAAGATGTCATGTGAAGATTTAAGAGCAATAATTTTACTGAGATCTACATTAATGTCCAGACTCACAAAGAATGTGTTGCCAGAGTTATCTTTGTATTTATGTTTTAAAGCTTTAGCTCACAGCGCGGAGTTTGGGTCTTATCTGCTAATAAGGCTGCTACTTCTATTTTAGGACCAATTCTTTCCTCTTAAAAAGGGAAAGGCAGGACATCACATTAAAAAAAAATATGTCCAGGTCACAAGTCTAAATTCTTCCAGCGTGACCACAGACCCATAAGAATGCACATGTACGTTAGAGTGTTAGGACCCGGCATGAGAGAACTGCTAGTTTGACTTTATTCTCTACATGTCATCTTTATTCTCAACGTTGTTCTGAACATTTTAACTTTATTCTCCAAATGCTATTCCTCCTCTCATATTTTTTTAAAATGGTATTTCAACTTTATTCTCTACATTTTAATCTTAACATTTCAACTATATTCTCGACGTTATTCTCTACATTTTGATTTCATTTCCGACATTCCGATTTTATTCTCAACATTTTGAATTAATTTGCTACATTTGGACTCTATTCTTGTTATTTTGATTTTATTCTCAACATGTCAAGTTTATTCTCAAATTGCAATGTTTTTTTTCCTCCTGTCATTGTTTCCTCTTACGCCTACAGCACCACACTGAACTAGGTGCCAATATTTATCTTTACACATATGAAATTACACAGGAAATTAATGTTTTCACATGACTTACTTGTGAAATATCAGAAAATCACATGTCTCTACAGGTATGACACATTTTACATGTTAAATGCTACACAAGAGATTAACATGTGAATTTCTTTTCTTATGCTATATTCGGTCTAAAAATAGAGAAGTCAGCCTGTAAACAGTAAAAAGTTTTTGTACGTACAATGTGACTTCTCCTACGACATGACCTCAGTGTGTTGGCTTGTAGCTACCATTTACATGTCTGCATGTTTGGATGACCTTAATTTCTTGTCTGCAGCTTATATGTTCTGTTCTTATATGTTATATTTATGTAGCCTTTTCTTAGGCGGGATGTAATTAGATCATTATTTTGTGTAAGCACTTTAATTTCTGTTTTTAGTCTTAATCTAATTGATTTTATTTTGAAATGAAGATTGATCAAATTAAATCAAATGTTTGTGCCAATGAGCAGACCCTGGTGATGCAAGAATCCCAGGATCCCTGAACACATCAGACTGTAAACACTGTGAAAAGATGGCCTATTTTAGCACCATCACCCACATTCAGAGACATTACAGAAAGTGTACATTTCTGATGGTGGCCATCTATGTATTATATAGACTTGTTGTTTGTATTGTTGTTTTATAAGAAAATACTGTCATAAATAATTCTGATAAGCAGTGTGTGTCGAGCTGAAAGTGGATGTTGCTCTGTGTGTGTGTTTTCTTCTCTCCTTCCCTCCAGAATGAGCTGATAGAATCACACGGTGAGAAACTTGCAGAACTAAATTTAAAATTCAGCAGAGAGTTAAATGTACAACACACCCAAACACACTGCTGAAGCTGTACAACACCACGTTCACACACTCTTAAACTCACACACACACATACACATACACAACACACACACTTCCAACCAAGCATTCAGCACTCAGCCTTGAATGTGTACATTATTTTTGACATCAACCATTTAAGGGGACAGTATATTTTACACAAAGTGGCATTAATTAAGTCACTAAACGCACGCTATCATATATTTCAAAAGCATCGCGCATGAACAAAGGCAGTGACAGAGGGAAATACTGTGAAAGTCAATTAGAATTTTATGTACGTTTTTAGATCTCTCTTTTTTAAATGATAAATGAAGTTACTAATTTTGTCTGTGCTCTTTCTAGACACTGCAGCTTTAATTGCTAATTGTTAACAGCGAACGAATACATTTGCATATTAATTAGCTCCCAATTTACATTTTTAATTTGCTGCCTTCAAAGGGTGTGAGATAAAAGGTCGTGTTATTTTAAATAATTTATCCTTTATTGTAGAAAAGATGCTGAAAGGAAAATGTGGGGGTGATTTTTAACCCCTAAGAGCTGTGAAAATGCATGGTAAAAATACATACAAATCTATATTTATTTATATTTTTGTCCGTTAATTAAATGGGCTAAGGAGGAAAATAGTGCAGTCAAACAGTTTTTAATACAAAGGCAGTGGAGAGGCAGAGCAGCTCTGGACGGTTGACTGAAGAATAGTGAATGCACCAGAGATGACTTCTGTGGAAGTCAAGTTTGGAAACCAGATCCCCCCTCTCTCTGTCTTTTCCTGCTGCTGCCTGTGTGTGTGTGTGTGTGTGTGTGTGTGTGTGTGTGTGTGTGAGGGAGGGAACGCTTTTCTTTTTATCACTCCATTTTGTCCTCTCTCCCTCCTGACACATCAATTGATTTGGCAGCCGACGCCTTCGGTTTCCGTCTTTCACCATGAGGCAGCGGCGAGCGGAGAGGGAACGAACAAGTTCAGAAATTCATTAAGATGAAAAACAGCCGCCACTGTATTTCTGTGAGGAGGAGGAAGTGCTGCGTGTGTGTTTCTCTCTCTTTCTCTACGTCTGTGCGTGTGTGTGTGTGTGTGTGTATTTGGGAGTGTGATATGGGTAGCCAGCCAGTTGCTTGCACATTCTTACTGAGCGTTGCTCATTGGCTCGGTGCCACAAACAAACCGGTTTCACAAGCAGTCGCCAGCCGGACGCCAGCACACACTGACACTTTTTTTTTTCTTTTTTGTTGCTGTTGTGACAGACCAAACAAAAATTCAGAGGTGACAGAAATCAGCACAAAGTCAGAAAGAGAGAGGAATGGAGAAAGCTGGACACAAGCGCCCAAAACAACTTTTCTTGTTCTCCTGCTTGAAGCCAAAAATAATCCCACCGACATGACCACCTGCAGACCGCACAGGTTTACTCTTTGTAACATTTCACAGGTGATTTATTCTGTCAGTCCAGTTTTTCATGACATCATATCATTGTATTTTGTCTCTGTAATGAAATGAAGTGAAAAGCACCCAGTTCCACCCATGCAGTTTTAATAGATGGAACTGTTTATTGGGTTCATGTTTGCCATGGGTCCTCAGGTAGAGCTGCAATAATTCATCATTTCACCAACTATTTTGATGATCGATTAATCTGCTTTAGTCATTCTTCAAGAAGAAAATGTCCAAACTCTCTGGTTTCAGCTTCTAAAATGTTCTGGTTTCTTTCCTCCTCTCTGACAGTAAACTGAATATCTTTGGCTTGTGTGCAAATCAAGACATTTGAGGACGTCATCTTGAGCTTTGGGAAACACTGATTGATATTTTTCACCATTTTCTGACATTTTATGGACTAAACAACTAATCGATTGATGCAGAAAATAGCTGACAGATTAATCGATGATGAAAATAATTGTTAGTTGCAGCCCTGCTGTCAGGGGGTCGGAGCTCTCTGTCACACACAGATGCAGCACACACTGATTTCCTTGTGTGCTTGTCAACAGCACAGAATATTTTCAGTTTACACAATATGCAAATAACTATAACTTTCCAAAAATAATAATTATCAGTTTTTTTCTTCAGATGGCTTTAATTACTAATAATAACTAATCATTGTTTGAGAAGAAATAAGTTAACATTTTTCTATGATGGTTGTTTCTTGTAGTAGTTAATTCTCCTTGTATGCTAAATATGCTGGTTGGATGAGGGTTAAGACTCCGCCCATTCTGGTTGTACATAAGAGAAAAATAAATAAATAGATTAATAAAGAAGATTCCTTTAAAAAGACACTAGTGATGCTGCAGCCACTTGGATCCCATTTAGGCATATTTAAATTTTACAAATTGTAATAACTGATGACATGTTTGTGATGAGTCAAACAAGGAGCTGGAGAGGGTGTGATGTTGCATTTTGGGTGGGAAGCAGAGCCGGCTGATCTGACTATTAACAGCTTATATCAGGAAAAACACACACACATCTGCAGGAATCTATAAATAAGAATAGTTGATTGATTATATATTCCATAACTGATTTATGATTATTATCTGTTGATGGAGATATAAAATGATGAGCCTGGTCAGTGTTTTTGCTCTAATACTCACATGTAAGAATGAACACAGGTACGTTTTCTGCTCTAAAGGGGTTAAAGGAACCTGATCGTCTTTTCCTGCTGACAGTGAGCACAGTGACAGTGAGGGAGAACACATCCACCAATCAGGTTTCAGAGGCAGAGCTGTAGTTTTCTGCAGTCAACACACAGAATATAATGCAATCTATGATAATATTAGTCACGTGTAGAGAGGAAGGAAAGAAAAGGAGAGAACGCCACAAATATATTGCATTTCTTAATCAAAGTCAGAGAGCAGAAAAATTGATGCATATCTGTGTTTCAAGGTTCATAAAGAAGTTTTTAAAGATTATTTAGTTAAATTAATTTAATTATTACATAAAGAAAAGAGGGAGTATATGTATGTTAATTGCAACTTTGCATATGTTGCTTGTTTTAAACTAATCATTTTGAATAAATCAGATTTTTTTTTCTTGGTGTTTGGCACATTTTGGAATCGTCCAAATAAAAGAGTGAAATATTAAAAAAGAACAAAATGAATGTACTTGACAAATCAAATAAAAATATAGAATGATGATGATCAAATCAAAAATAACAATTAGGCCTAATGACAGTGAGGTGAAGTTTGAGCCGTCTGAGCTCACAGCTTTATTCATATATAAAGCACACACACATACACACACACACCGCACATATACACACATTCTCGCTCAGTGTATAAGTGTGTAAATGTGCATGTAGACACATTTGTGCATGAGCGTGTGTGTGTGTGTCTCAGTTAAGATGATTACGGGGGGAAATTCAACCACCTCTACCAATTACACACCAGCCTCTTGTATACATAAACAGTGCAATTTATGTCCCATTGATCTGTCTAATTCTTTCAACAGGAGCACATTATGGCCGCCGTTTTTTTGTTTTTTTTTTTGTCTCCCGCCTTGCTCTCCTCTCTGTAGCACGAGAGCCGAGCGAGGAAAGCCTTCCAAGTCCTTTTGTACTCCCCGCGTCCCTTTGAACAATGAATCATATTTAGCTACGAGAGACGAAACAAGGCGCCGCTCGCAAATAAGGCGGTAGTTCAGTGAGCCAGCCAAGATGAGTCGGTGCAGGGGAGGCAGTCAGAGAGCCGGGGTTTGACTGACACCAAGGGGGTGACGGGGCTGGAAGCTTTTTGGAACCCTGAGCAGAATTGAGCACCCCCCACCCTAATTTTTGTTAAGGGGGGTTGGTAAGAAACAACAAAAAGTACGGAAGAGAATCGGGACATGTGAAAAATTCATTTGAATTCTGAATTTAAAGTCAGAATTGTGACTGTATCCTTAGAATTCCGGCTTTAAACTCAAAATTCTGACTTTAAACTCAGAAGAATCCTGACTTTAGTCTCATATTTATGAGTTTAAAGTTAGATTCTGATATTATTATCAGAATTAAGCTTTATATTAAAAATCTGGACTTTAAACTCAGAATTCTGACATTAAACTAACTTTAGTCAAGATATCTGACTTTATATTTTAAATTTCTGACTTTAAACTCTTTAAACTTCTGATTATTATCAGAATTGGGCTTTAAATTCAGAATTCTGAGTTTAAACTCAGAATTTAGACTCTGTGCTCATAATTTCAACTTCACTCTTGGGATTCTGACGTTGTTCTGAGAATTATGACTTCAAACTCAGTAGAATCCTGACTTTATTCTCATATTTCTGTCATTAACGTCAGAATTGTGGGTTTATTCTGTGAATTCTGACTTTATATTCAGAAGTTAGACTTTTAAGTCAGCATTCTAGGCTTTGGATTCTAACTTTATTCTCTTTAAAATTGACAGATTTTAAACTTAGAAGTCAGAATTCTGAACATAAAATCAAAATTCTGAGTTTAAATGTGGCATTAATCCTCTTCTGTTAAAAAGATACTGTAAATTGAATTTAATATAATGAAGTGGTACTAAAAGCCAGTAGCCCTTGAAATGTGGTCTACAAACAAGTGGTACAACAAACATGACATTAAATGGTTGTGTCAACGACAATCAGAGTTCAGGTTTGTGGGGGGAAAAAATCATTACTGGTTATCATTTTATTGTGTCATTATTTCACAAACTCAGCTCTTCTGCTTGAGCCTGACTGTGGGTGTGGTTTGATCAGATCTGTTTGACAGCGTCCTGGCAACAGAAGCAAACAACATCACAACACACGCTCATCACGTTCCGATTTAAACGTTGTTAAATCCTGATTAGTGCGCAGAAATATATGACAACACCTTTTTCCAGCTGAGCCCCGCCCACTTCAAACCAGAGAGGAAATCAAGTCAAAAACACAAACACAGATATCTCTCATATCTAAAGCTGTGTTCATATCAGAAACCATCAGTCACAGTGAGAAGCTGATTGAGCCTTTAAAGCAAAACAACATCAATATATTCTTCCTGACAAAACAATTATTATTCAAAACTTGCATTTTAATGTATAAATATGTAAAATACTACAATTTAAACCGTTCAACTAAAATAAATAAACTCAAAAACTTAAACAATATGTTTGTCACAGCTTCTGTGTGAAAAATACAAATGACTAGAGAAAACCAGAGAGAGAGACAAACCACATATTTTAATTTGCTCACTTTGGGGGCCCCCTGGTGGTCCCTAATTGATGATTCCACTAACTGATATTTTAAATGAATATTCACTTTTCATGCTAAACATCCAATTACCTCCCAGAGCTGTGTTTTTATAGAAGAATGCTTTGAAACATTTGATCACAGCCTGGTGACATTCTCTCAGGGCAGCAGCTGCTGATCTCAGCCTGCCCTGATCAATAATACGCAGCAGTTCAGATACATTACGGTCGTTAAATGTCCACACCTGTACCTGTGTCATGTCTCTGAATCTCATCCTACCATCATCTATAAAAGAAAGCCTTAAACAAATATATCCCGGCTCTCTTTCCCTGTTTTGCTTGTCAGTTTAAAAAAAAAAAAATCTGTGTTTTCCACCATCCGCACAAATCTGCCACCTCCGGTGATTGATGCAGTCAAATTAGATGTATGTGGAACACTGGCTCTGGCAAATGAACACATCAACTGATGACCAGCTGTTTCTAATTATTATACACTGGTTAATTAGGACGCCGTGTCACCATCAACGACGGCGGTAAACTGTGTGAAATTCATAATTCATGCTCTGGCGTCCAATAAGCCTCCCTGATGAAACCGGTACAGTGTGGCATGGATGGAGAGGCCGTGCGGAAAGAAGCTGGGGAGGGTGGATGGTGCACTGCTGTTGCCAAATATCTGTGTGTGTGCGTGCGTGTGTGTATGTGTTCGCGCCTTTCCCTCACACCTCCTGCTTCTACCCCTCTCTCTGTCTCTCTCTCAGCAGGGTGTGTGTGTAGGTGGCAGTGTGAAATGTCTGGATCTTAAAGGTAAGCTTCACTCCCTCATTATTAAATATGATTGAGGACTTTATGTGACTTTCATGATACACTGAATGTTTCTCTCATGTTTAACATATTCATGTGTAATTATTATAGAAAATCTGTAATAACAGACCCCGAGGTGTCCTGAAAAAATATTTTCATAAAAATGTTACTTTTGCACAAAGAAGAAAAACTGATGATAAACTGACATCAGTAAATAACAAAGCTCTGTGTGATAGTTTTGATCCTGTATCTTAATATAATTCACACACACACACACACACACACACACACACACACACTCACTCACTCTCTTAGACTCACTCAGTCTTAGATTTAGTCTTTAAGACTAGTACCAAGCAAAGTGTGTTGATTTATTGAAATAATCTCACTAAACAAAAAGAGTGAGATCTATGTTTGCCACAGTTTACTTTTTTCATGCACTGAACAAAAACACAATGAAGTAGAGTTGACCGACACTGGAATGTTTGAGCTGATGCCGATATTATGGAGTTAAAAAAAAATCTGATATGGACATATCTGTCTCTTTATTTAACAGGGATGTAAGAAAATGTTGAGTATCAGGATGGTACATGCAAAGATACACAGCAACTGTTAAGTTTGTGTTGTGTGTAAACTCCGTCTGCTATACAGCAGTGTTGATATCTATATTTCCTGTTAAGATTGTATAAAAAAAACCCATCTTTTTGTAACTTATATTTCTTTTAACTTATATTTTATGTGCGTGGATGTGTGTTCTTTTTACTATTCCTAAAATTAAATTTTAAAAAAGCAATATATCACCTTGCTTACAGTATCACAATATATTGAGTCGTATTGTGATGCGTATCATGTCCCCAGATTCTTGCCAATACACAGTTCTGTTATTTATACATATAAAGTCCTGAATGACATCAGGACACTGAAACAGCAAACTTTCACTGGTATTTTTAATAGTTAATAACAACTTTAAGTTAAAAACATAAATTGCTGCTTGTTGCAAAAATACAAAAATACAATCTGCATTATGTTCTGTAAAAAAATATCAGACACAAACACTGAACTCTGTGGTGGGATTATTACACTTGTTTCTGATGTAGTCCCAAAATTTTCAAGAATTTTCTAGCAATTTGTCAATGAAACAACACAGAATAAGGCAGATCTCTACAAGAAAATAACAGCAACAAAATCCAAAAGAGTTTTGAATTTCCTGACCCAAATGTAACTTTGACTCAATCATGACTGGAGATCTCGAGCTGATTCTGACTTTGATCCTGTATTCATCTCAACCCTGAACCCTCATTTGATACAACACACAAGATACAACATGATCTATACTTAAACACGGTCTAATATGATGGAGAGGGGTTTGATCAGGGCTCTCTCCAGTGCATACCTTAATCCATTAGAAAGAAGAAAAAAATATTAAAAGAAAGAGAAAGGAAAAAGGGAAGACCAAAAAATAAAGATAAAGAATAAGATTGCACATGGACATCCAAGTACACAAAGTAATTAAATAAAATTAGAACAACTATTATTGAACAGGAGATTTTGGAGATTAAAACAAACCTTTAACAGCATCCTTAAATCCTGAATTTAATTATCTACAAGCATTATCCTAACTCATATCTGATACCAGTTCAAATACAAACCTTGAACTCAAATTCTAAATTTGACCAATCAGGACTTAATTTGAATCTTGACCTTAGATCTAAACACTGCATCTGACTGTAATCTTTACATTAAACTGTACCTAATCCTCATTCAGATTAAACTCCAGGGTGAGCACTGGACACAGTGTCCTCACTTTGGACGTCTTCAAACTCTTCCGGTTCTCACTAGTATAGAAGTACAGCAGCAGACACATCTGCATCCAGCAGCAGTGTAAAGTTGTGTGTGACGCCATGATGGGCGTCACTGTCGTCACGCACTGATGACATCTGACTGCGGGTGTCGCTGCCTTATTATCTTGCCGACGCAGGGCGGATTATAAAAATGGGATTTCAGATGGCTCTCCCTTCCACCCCACACGCCCTCTGCCATCGCTCAGTGAAATGATTATTGTTAAAACAGAGGGAAAAAAATCATTTTGGAAATAATTATGATAGTAATTATCATTCCCCCTTCTTGGCTGGGGAGATAAGAATTAACCCAGGAGAGAGAGAGGGAGAGATTGAGTCTTAAAAGTCACATGAATTCGTTTGATCGGTCACAGTTTGATCTGGAGTGTGACTCCTGATCATGGCTGGGGAGCAACAGTAATCAGATTACCAAATCTGTACTGTAATGTCTCAGATGCATTAACAAACACACATCACATGTAATATTACTCTATGGGATATGAAGGAGTGACACCTCACAGTAATCAGATTACAAACTGGGAACAGTGATCCCAGATAATCACTCCTAAAAACATAATAATCACTTAAAAACAATAGGATTAGTGGTTGGATTACTAAAATAAAATCAAAATGTGGAGAGAATAAAGAGAAACAGAAAAGGTTAATTTCACATATATCTGTACAGATGGCAGATGGAAGTTAAAAAGTGAAACTCACACTCTTCAGACTGTGGCAGAGTGAATAAAAGTAAAAGTTACACAACTTTATTCATCCCAAAGGACAATTATCACCCAAGATACTCAGCATACCTGGTAAAATGAGTATAAAATACTCATTTTACCAGGTATGTTGAGTATCTGAGTATGTATGAGTATGAGTATGTATATTATACATAGTATGACTATAATTATAAACACAAGAGTGTTCATTTCAATAAGTAAAATTCAAGTTTCGGTAGGTGCTTCAAATTTAGGATCATGACTTTATCCCTGGTAGCAAAGAAAAATATGGGCACAGAAAATAACAATTTTATCATTAATTAAAACAAAAAAGAAAACAAATTAATGATATTACATTAGCCATATTTTTCATTTAAAAGCTCGCCCCAAAATGAAAACTATACTTTTCCTCTTACCTGTAGTACAGTTTATCTGTCTAGATATTTTTGATGTGAGGCGCAGAGTTTTGGAGGTATCGGCTGTAAAGATGTCTGCCTTCTCTCCAGCACAATGGAACTAGATTATACTCGTGACAGAACACACTTGTGGTGTTCAAAACACCCAAAAAAAAGAAAGAAAAAAAACCAATCATGACCCGCTTACTCATAATAATCCAAACACCTTGTTCGAGCAGTTTCATGTAGGAACTACTTTCTCTCCATGGAACTACACCCACCAACTATTTTAACCTTTATTCATTCAGGTTAGGTTCACTGAGAGTGAGACTCTCCTTCGCAGGAATGCCCTGATCACATTCACACCTGGAAGCTGCCCAGTACAACCACAGTCTTATCTGCCGACCACTGAGGGTTGGAGTTAGGGGCCTTGCCCAGGGGTACTTCAGTGGTGATAATGAAGGAGGGGCAAACGCTGTCTTTCACTTTCCCGCCCAGATTTATCCTGCTGGTCAGGGGATTGAACCAGCGACCCCGCTTCTCTAACCTTCAGGCCACCACTGCCCATATCTACTATATCACCACACAGGAGGAAGTGTGCATCTACTCATGGATGAAAAGGCTCATGCTTGTGACAGGGTGGGATATAAACAGTAATGGCAGCTGAGCTGTAACCTCTCATCCATGAGTAGATGCACACGTCCTTCTGTAAAATGGCTGTTGGAGATAGTTCAGTTGATAGAAAATAGATCCTTCACAAAACTGACTTACCAGAGTGAACATCCTTATATATATATTACACATATCCTTACACCTCTAATATATCAATACAAAGTCAAATAAAATGAACATGCACGCTACAAATTAAACAGAGTTGAACAAAAGGGAAAGTAGAAAAAATCACATTAAGGGAGGTACAAGGTACAAAAAAGTGTGCAACACATGAATAAATGTGCAGGATACCAAATTAAAAAGTGCAGCAGTGTTTTTGTGTTACATATGTTACAAATTACAAAGGTAGAAATGTAAAGTACAAATGAAAAAGGAAACATGAAGAGTACAAACAATGTGTTCAAACGGGTGCATGACACTGCAAGTAGGAAATAGGATAAAAACAGTGGAGAAAGTAAAGGTAGTAATGATAGTAATCCTGTGTCTGTGTCAGTGTAACAGAAGAGGGGCTATAGCACTAAGTAAAAAAAAACAATTGCAAGTAAAAGTGTGTCAGTGTCTATACAGTAAGTGTGATATCAAAACTCAAAATACACACCATGCAGAACAGTGCATGACAATGTTATTGTATATTATTATAGCATCTCATTATTCCTGATAAATAAACAACATTTTAATGTTCATTGATAATCAACACAAATTCTTAAATAAATTAGCATCAAATGAAAATACTCAAGTGAACTACACTAAGTAAATGTAATTAATTCCTCCACTCGGTTCAGGGGAATATAAATACACTGTTAATTTGTACGATTATTTATATATATTGTATATGGTTAAATGGGTGATTCCGTACTAAATATGCTGCTGGAAGTAAAGTGATCAGTGTGGATTTAGAGGTTTTGTAAGTTCAGTGCACATTATTTTATTGATTACTATGCTGTGCAGGCAGTCAGTAATCAATGGACACTCCAGCATTCACGTCTTGGAAGTCCAATCATGAAAAAGTGCGTCTTGTTTCTTCTAGCTGAAGCTGTCATCATTATTTCTCTTTCTGATTGTCTCTGCCTCAGAACTTTATTAAAAGAAAACATACACACGCTCACAGATAAACTTTGCCTATAAAGGAAGTTGTTTTGTCGTGATTTTTGCTGAAATGTTCATTTCAGAGAAAGGATAAAGCACATTTAGAGCCGTGCAATTTTGCCTGTTAGCAAACAGCCTCCCAATTATCTTGCGTTTGATTGCTTGCCTCTATCAAGGTGAGCGATTAGACCAGCGCTCCTGTGAAGCTCTGGAAGTCGTCCTGAAATCGCTGCACTTTGATTTCATCAATCTGCAGGCAGCCCAACTGGAAGAAAATGTGAGTTTTATGAGCAAAACTTATTTTCCTCATCTTCGTCTTCCAATTCCAGTACAGTTTCATATTCAGGCCTGCCCCTGTATCAGATTAGAGGCTATTTTTTTCCTTCCAAAAGAACTTCATAACATTCCTGTCAAATTTGGGGCCTTGCTTTCTTCATTTTTTCCTCCTTCTCTTGCAGGGAGCATCGTCCTTGCTGGATATGATTTTGTACTATGAATCTACAACCCATCTTGACATTTCTGACAACAGCAGTATGGGAACATCGTGTTGGAGGGCCCTCGCTCATTTGATAAAGCAGGTTGGCTGACGCAGTAGAATAGTAATCTTTTCTTGTAGGCTTTCTCCGGGGGATAATGTACATCCTGGAAAGTGAGTTTGTTGCACATTACATGGATTGAAGATGCAGGGCAGAGCAAACAGGGTGAGAAGTTCTCCCACTGCGAACACCAGCATAAACACATCAACACACACACGCTGCATTACTGCAGCATCACAGATAGCATTAGCAGGCATAACTGATTAGCTGTGAGGTGAGAAACAATCGGTCTGAGTCCAAATATGACTACTGGCTCGCTTTCATGTCTGTGGGATCAAAGCTGGAAAACAATGTAAGGACTCTGAGCGTGACTCCGAGTTAAGATTATTTGGTCAAAAATGTAAGGACTCTCCCTGCGTCAGCCGGGAGCGTGGAGCTCTTGAAATCGACTTAGTTTTAAACAGTTTCTCACTTCACTTCTTTGATATCTTCAGTCTCTTGGCGTCATAATCTGATGCTTTTAAAGAGAATGGATTTGTTTTGACAAATTAGCAAAATTGACGTTACTTTAGGAAATTAGCTCAATGAGTTGTGAGATCATATGACAAAGATGAAATACATCTATGAAGGGCAACACCCTCAGGTCTCACAGTCTCATGAAAAATATGATGGAAGGCGAGGGTAAACATTTTCCTTGCCAAGCCCCGCTCAGACCAGAGACTGGCACAGTCAGAGTTCATCCGCAAAAAAGGTTCTACTGGAACGGTGACTTTAAGGCTCATTTATGATTAACGTTAGATATGCATACAGATATGGGCGGAGCCTTCTGTCTGTGCTCTGTGTTCTTTTCGTCTGTGTCTCTGCAAATTTTCTGAAAACTTACGGATACGGACAAAACGCAGCAGTGCCACCAGTAGTCGTGGGGGGTCAGTGTAGCAGTTTTGACTCTTCTTCTTCCTCTTCAGGGTAACTTTAGACCCTGACTGCCGCCCTCTAGTGGATGTATTACTTAACATCCATGCCGACATGAAGGCTGCATCAAAATATATAGGCAGTGGAGGTTACATTGTTTGAAACTGACGTTATCTACATTATATTTTTGTATCTGAAGGGGGCAGGAATGAGCCTTTAGGGAACTACTTCCAGGGCTACAGAGAGGCCAAGTCACACCCCTTCCAGTGAACCACTATGGGACCTAACTTCAGAAGAATTTGAACTGTAGTCAATGGCAAGAGACAAAAAAATGTTTTGATCCCATTTGAATTTTACCAAATTATACGTATAATGTTTGTCAATTTTCAAGATAATTTTTCAAGACAAGAAAGTCAAGACAAGAAAGTTTGTTGTGAGACTGTCAAAGTATCAGACTGTGAAGATACCTAATCAGAAAGACACACCCAGAAGTCATGTAAATGACGTCATGACTTCCAAAAGCTAACGTTAGCCACTGAAGCTATGACGTCTGTGTGTTTTCGCGCTGGGATGTAGTCACACAACAGTGGATCTCACTCATTCTTTCTCATCCCAGCTGG
The DNA here is from genome assembly GCA_027495735.1 of Lutjanus campechanus. Taxonomy (NCBI): domain Eukaryota; kingdom Metazoa; phylum Chordata; class Actinopteri; order Lutjaniformes; family Lutjanidae; genus Lutjanus; species Lutjanus campechanus. Next base: position 16,146 of record JAJHUR010131725.1, on the reverse strand, counting down.
TGAAAGGACCAGAGGTCGCTGGTGGAAACACTTCAGGTAAGATAACGTTACAACGGACAGCGATATTTGCGTTGATGATGTATGTTGTGCAAAACAAAACATGTAGGTCAATGAGCGGTTTCACACCTTCCTCACAAACCTACCACAAATTGTGACTTGACTTGTAAAGTTGTGTTTTAATTGACACACATCATGTGTAATTCGTGGCACAGCTTAAACAGAATCCAATTATTATTTGTGTCTCGCCGTAGACTACTGTATTATACTTGTATTTTTTTAGGTCCCATGGGGCACACCAGAAGGGGTGTGACTTCGCCTCTCTAATTGGTGGACTGTAGCTGGCTTGAATAGACCTTGTCTCACCCTCCCCTTCCAGGCTTGCTCAGCAGCTAACTTTTTAGAAGTTGACAGTTTATTCAACAGGCGCCTGTCTCAGTGTGTAAAGGATGCCTCTTTTGAGGAGTCAGTCATGCTGATCAGGGTTATATAAAACATGGATGTGCAACAAAGCTGATATGACTACATTTTACCTCTGTTTTGAACTCTCCAGCTCTCTGTTGTCTTAAAGGACTAGTTTGTAGGATTAATGGGGATCCCAGTCTATCAGTGAGGTTGTAAATTGCAACCAGTTGAGTACATCTCGTCTCACCCTCCCCTTCCAAGTGTGTAAGAGGACCGACAGTGGCAATGAAACTAGAGAAAAGTGACGGTAATGAAAGGAAAGAAAAACACAAGGATTCTCATTTTTGAGTATTATATTCTATTTCTGCCATGTTCTGCCAATAGATCCCCCTAAATCTTACACACTGGATTCAAAGATCAGCACTGTTCAGGCAGTTTGGTCAACCAAAAGGCTGAAATCATGGTGAAAGATTTCCACAGATTTATGTAGGTCACAGACCATAGAAGCTCCATAAAAATTAATTGAATTAGTTTAGAAAGGCTGTCTGACGAGACCCTGAACATTAACTGTACATATACATGGACGACATAGCGGCTCGTCAAAAAGTGAAGTCAAAACATCTGGACGAACACCACCCCCTCCATGTTAGCAGATGGGACATGAGCCAAACTAGAAAAATCAAAGATGGTTTCTGTCATTTTTGGTCACACTGATATTTGTTCAAGTGTTCATTTTTCTCATCAGATATTTGATCCTATAAAAAGGGGGTTTCCTGTCATGATTAACAGCTGAGCTCACAGTCGAGCCATCCAGCTGTGTGGGTGGGACTTTGGTACCGCAGCTCCAGCCCCGATCACTATCGCACAGACTCTGGCTCCAAATGATGTCACCAGCGCAAGATGGCAGCGCTTTACTTTACTGTCATAAATGACAAGGAAGAGCAGCAAATCTTTGACTTTTTTGCTTTAAAAATGACTAAAATGGTTAATACGTTATCAAAATGATTGGCCATTCATTTTCTGTCTTCTTTAATTGATTAATCGACTAATCATTGCAGCTCGTCATGATTCAAACAAGAATCATGTCTCAAACTTTCATCCAAATCCTACTACTTAATTAGTTTTAGCCAACCCTGCATGCTACAGATTATGTTTATATACCACTAATTTGCTTTTGTCAAAATGTATTTAACAAAGCAAATTGGTAGAATATAAATGTATTTTGTAAAAGACAGAGCAGGTTTTATCAGAATGACTAAACTGAATCTACAGCATCGTTAAACTTAAAAGCATTGTTTTTTTTTTTTACTTTTAGTTACTGAATCACTGTAATCTCCACTCAGCTGCTGCCAGTACCTTTTTACACATATCAAACCTCTGTACATGTACCACCAGCAGCACCATCCCAAACCTCCTCCCATGATGGCCCATATCTGCCCCGACCAACCCTCCACATCATCCTGCAGTATCCACCTGACCGTCCATCCCGTCACTCAGGCTTCTTTTTCGCTTCCTCCTGCTCTCTCCTCGGTGTTTGATGTCAGGGAGGACAGGCTGGGGGACGGTCCGGTGTGAGAGTGGAGCTGCTCACCACCACCTCTGTTTCGACAGGCCTGAGTGATGGTGAAGCTCTTTCTTTCACCACACAGCCTCTCCTTCTTTTGTTCCTTCTCTACTTCTGGGCAGATAAGACATTCTGATGTGTCTTCAAATGTGTCTTTGTCTGTATTCATTGTATTTCTGCGTGTGTGTGTGTGTGTGTGTGTGTTTCAGAGTGTGCGTCTGTCCAGACTGGATGTGTGTAATGTGCCTGTGGTTGACTACCCGGCCCAGTGTCTATCTAGAGCTCTGCTGACCAGCCGGCTCACAGTGCTGCACCTTCACAACGCCCAGCTCAGCGGCATGCCACTATACACACTGGGTATGACACACACACAAAGTCATGATACACTGAGATCATGTTTGTTATCATGTGTGTCTGTATGCATTTGTAAGTGTGTATAGGTGTGTGGTTCTGTGTGTGTGTGTGTGTGTGTGTGTTTATGTGTGTGTGTGTGTCCTGTGGCCAGCAGGACCAGATTTTGACCTGTGACCCTCTCTGTAGGTCTGGACCCGGATTAGAAGCCTAATCTCTTACCTGTCACTTTACACACTGCTGCACACATCTATGAAGGCTCTGGCAGCCAGGACACACAAACACACACACACACGCACGCACAATACATGCTTTGGAGACACAGTCTCTTGAACAAAAACATAACCTGAACATTTACAATTATTTCATCTTACATTTGATCTGTATACACTCCCACACATATTAAACAGCCACACATACACACACACACACACACACACACACACGTACTGCATATGAAGACTTTTATTACATGCAAATAATTAAAAAGGTCAGTAAACAAAAACAGTGAGGTCTGGGCCCTCCAATATTCATTGATTAGCTGCTATTGTACCTCTGAGCTGTATCCGTGGTGATGCTGAGGGGTAATGGAGAGTGGGATACTGCTGGGGTCACATGACCCCCTCAAACATACACATACAGAGTCTTAGCACCAAGTTGTGGTTTGATTAGAGATACTGGGATGTAAACAACAGAATGGACTACATGCTGAATATTCAATTCAAGCCGACTTCAGGATGTCTAAACCACAGAAAAGTTCAGTAGAAAACATGCAGATGTTGCTAAAACTTACAGAAAAGGACTCTGTCAGTAGGAAAGGCTGCAACATTTTGAGAAACTCATGTCAACAGGTGTTGAAGATTTGTAGTTTCATAGTGAACTACCTTGTTGTTTCCCACACCCTGATCTTTATACTATAGACATTTAACTAAATATCTAAGACTTTCAGTCTACTAGCACAACTTTTGGATCAAATGCACTCTGACATGAACAAATAAACAATTAAAACATCCCTCTTCAACCATTTATTAACAATGTCAACTGATGAAGAACTGGCCTTATGCTGCTGCAAATGAGTTGACCAAAACAGACATTTTTGAGTGACATTGCTGCCTTCAAATGTTACTCATGAACTTGTGGGAAGTCTGTAGACTCGTGAACTCAGAGCTTTCAGACAGTTTCCACTTACAAGAGGAGCGTTCATATGAACTCTTTTTTGAACACAGTAAATGTGACCGCATTTGAAGGCAGCAAATCATCAAAAGCAAACTGAACAAAAGCAAAAGAACTGTGGAGAGTTGAGATGTGTTGTCTATGATCATTACCAGCAACATGGCCAACCTCCGGATTGATGACGTGCCATGAAAATACTCTAATCACATGTATAAATACACTCACAACAGGGGAACACAATGCTCAGAGGGCAGTTGAGTACTGGGTAGTTAATAACAGGCTTGAAGGACCAGTGTGTAGGAACTACAGTGGTCACAAAGGAAGAGGTTTCATACCCTCTCTACATCATTCATTCTAAGGCATTGGGGACATCTTTCAGGTGTTTTCAGGTTATTATACACTAATGAAAACATACGATAAACATAGAAACAGAAAACATATATTAGATTCCATTTTTGCCATAATCTGACAATAAACTTGAGGGAGCTCTCATGTGATTTTTTTTCTGATTATCCCAACACCACATTAATGCAGGATAGCACAGTTTCTATTTATTTTGATTATTAGACAGCCCCTCCAAGATTGTGTGGGCCTTTTATAAGATTGTTATGACCTAAAATGATTTCATGGCAGTATTTCTAAAATGCAATGCAGTGTCAGATGTTTTTAGGTATTTTTTGCAATGAAATTGTTTATTTTTTTCATAATTCATTAAAAATCAAGGGCAAGTTGTTCCAGGGAGAACAAAAACACACTCTGTTCAGAGTGTTCTAACTAACCGTACCAAAAAGATTTACAAAAATAAAAATCTGCTTTATGTGTAAATGAAGAAGTGCATCTGAGGGGTATTCCACAAAGAAGTTAAGTTTTTTTGGAGCTCAAACTCAGAAACAGAACAAAATGATGAAATAAAAGTGCACAGAGCATTGATAAATGTCAATAGCAACAACAGATGATTTCTTTTCAGAAAAGAAAAGAAAAAATATGTAAATGCAAAACCATTGTGAATAATAAAAACATGGATTCGGTTCACAGAGATGTACATGTATGACGTTTGCACAGGGGCTGCTGTGATTGGTGGAACTCATGGGAAGCAACTGACGGGTCAGATTTGTGGAAAAGTAGCAGAGTTTAGACTAACTGCAAGGTCGCACAGAATTCGCAGGAATTAGTTGATTTTGCATGAATTGTTGCAATCGCAACATCGCAGCTTCTTGGAGGGACTGATTAGGTAATCAAACCAAAATTCTAGTTCATGATCAGATGTTAAGGTAAAACATTTTTGTTGGTACAAAAAAATCAAAACAGTGAACAGAACTTCTCGTCTCGTCTCAGCTGGCAGCAGAGGAAGAACCAAATGGACGCAGTATGCTGCCCACTCTTCCCGACAACAACTTGTTCCTCCAACATTTTCAGCCATTTCCTGGATCTATTTGATATTTTAGGGTCTCCACAACCTACCTCCTCCTCCCACGCTCATCTCTCATCCCACCCCATCCTCTCTGCCTTTACCGAGCCCGCCACCACCTCCCCTTCTTCCCTCCCAGTGGGGGGTCCCAGCTGAGGATCATTGTCTTCGATCGGAGGGGCCTCTGATTGCGGGATTGGGCGCTCGCAGTGGAGTCGACCGGATCAATCCCACCGATTCCAACATTTGGTTCCCACTGTGCCTGATGACAATGTTGGCATTCCACATGCAGCCCAACAGGCTTGATCAAATCTGCGGCATCGATCTGGATGCAAGGACAGCGAGGGCTCAGGCAACACGGACACATGTGTACCACAGTACAGTACACATTGCACAAATACACAAGGAATGCCCTCAACACACAAATAAATACACTGCACCCCCCCACCCCACCCCACCCCACCCCAAAACAGCAGTAAAGATGTGATAAAGCACCATAATGAAAAGATTCTAACAATGGCCTACAGACTGACATTTTAAGGAGAGGGCATTGAAATGTGACAAGTGTTTTGTAAGGTCTGCTGTGCCGAGGAGTCCAAACTCTGCCTCCAACAATGGCTGCTTCATGTTAGAATGGTGCAGGAGTGCTACTTGATCTTTACCGCGGTAATTGCAGGAGGCGGCGATTCCTGCTGTGCTCTCGTTTTCATGCTCAAGTTCACTCGCCATCAATCAGTCTGTCGTAGTTCCAACCTGGAGGCCCCATGTTTGGCACTCAGAGGACATGCTTGTACAATGGATCATAACTAATATCACTTGAAAACAATCTATATGTCTTAACTGGGGCAGTGGGTGGGTGCTTCCATCCAAAGTTAGAGGAACAAATATCCGTACACTCCATTCCTCATCACTGCTAGCTTCTTGGATGTTTGGAGGTACATACAGCCCGCAGCAGCTTCATCTGGTCACCTACCAGGAAGAAGCTTCACCAGCTGTGTGTAACATGCAAGAGCTTCATATAATCCCTGAGCCCCCACTGGCTTCCCACCTCTGACCACTGCACCGAACAGAATAACTTTCAAAAATCACTAGTCTTATAAAAAAGGTTGGTACTTGTCAACCCAGGTCTTATTTTAATAAGTGTGGGCATGCTTACTTTGCACTCACCACCTCCATTACAGAGATTCAGGAAATAAAGACAAATGTGGGGCAACCAGTGAGAGCCTGCCAGTGTTTTCCAGATAAACTTTAATAAACCACATACTTGGTATCTGATTGGTTAGACGTTACGGGTAATCAATCAGCACAGACACACTGTGTCACAGACAGGGTGAGGCAGAGCTGCACCGGTGTAGAAGTTAAGACAGCTGATATCACCAAAGTTTCAATAATTATCACAGTGTTAAGATCTGTTTCTTTGACGACAGCATGGTTACATCAGTGAAAAAAGTCATGGTCTGGATTTCACTCAAGGCGATGTGACGGATTTTAAATCAGTCGCTCTTCACAGAGATGCGCTGCACACAGCAGCATGTGTCCTGGCTGTTCACCGCAACTCTGCATTGAGATTTCAGGTATTATAACTTATACAAAAGTAACAGTGACAGTAAAACTATGATGCTCACACGTCGTCCGTGGATCACATGCATGCCGAACCGAGGAAGGCGATCCGTATGAAACACAGATCAACTGCGATCCGTTGCGCCCCTAATTTCAACCCTGAATAGTGAACCTCACGCTCAATGACAGTAGCCAGCGAGTTAGCTGCCGCCGTGTTGGTTGACAGTCTGTTATGAGTCCGTCCCTTAAAACTGTCCGGGCGGCTTTTTTCGTTCCGGCCAACTTCCAGATGCTGTGGTTGTGTTTGTGTGATTTCGCTATCATGGAAAATAATCGATTTTTGAACATTTGTTAATCGTTATTGATCGTCACGTGTCGCATCGCGATGCATCTAAGAATCGATGTATTGGCACACCCCTAATGATATAGCATTGATAAGTTGCCCAGCACTATTTTGGTTTCAAAAAAGTACTGTAAGTCAATTTATACATTTAGAACATTTTACACACCACCACAAAATAAAGTCCCTCCGTCTTCCCTCCAAAACCCATCCCTAAAACTTCCAGTCTGTCAGTCTGTCACCAGGGCTGTGTGTCTCAGAGGAAGCACATGTGATTTACTTCCTGTTGTTGTTTTGTCTGTAACACAGTGCTTGCATACTGTAATATTTATTTTAAATAGAGTGCAATTCAGTATACAATTGGTATATAAAATCTTACATATTGTTCTAGCATATTAAATAGTATCTTCACGACTTTAAGCGCTAACGTCAACCAAGACAGCTAAAAAAAAAGCCCAAGTATCTCCAGCAACAGCTGATTAATTGTCAAAGGTGTCAATGAAGTTATTAATGAATCACATTAACTATTGTCGTCCATGGAGGGTTCAACATCCTCACACTGGCTGCTGGCGTGCTAATGTAAACTGTGTTGGACTTTCAGATATATTAAGTGCTTGACCGCGTGTTTCCTCAGGTTTGATGTGTTGCCCTCACCAGCTTTGCTTTTCACATAACACCCACTTTGCTCACCCTACTTACTGATTCTTGGTTCACAACAGCATTAATCTCCTTCCTTTACCTTCAGCGACCTTCAGTTTAGAGACAAATTCAAAAGTTTGAAAAGAACGATCATACCTCAAGAGAATGGTGTCAGTTTTAGATCCTGTTCCATATCTTTTGAGCACTGTATTCTTTTGTTTCTTGCAGTTGGTGCACTGAAGTCAAACAAGGCTTTGCAAGAGCTCCACCTCACCAACAACCTGCTCAACAGCTACCAGGACGCCCTACAGCTAGGAGACCTACTGCGCTACAACACCACTTTACTGATGCTGGAGCTCAGCAATAATTGTGTAGCAGACGCTGGTAGGATCTCCCTCTTTGTTACAACACAAAACAATATGTATTTATTCAAACTTGCACAGTGTAAAAAGTCATGTGTTCATCACCATGTGGGTCTGCAAGAGTACTCAGTAAGTGAGAACACAGGGATTCATCCTGTTCAAGAAATGTGTTTAATGGGGGACATATTTGTGCTGAATGATAGAATAACAAAGAAATAAGGATATATTGTAAGTATTCCTTTAAACATGAGGCAAAATTGTTTCATCACAAAATGCATTCCTAAATTTTCATAATAAATTCTAAATTGTGTGAGCGAGAGGCAGAGTAAATGTTTGCACAAGCTTTTTGCGAGTGTGGCACATAATCTTAATAATTATTAGTAATAACTAATTAGTAGTTAGTAACTTTGGCAGCCCTTGTTTAGTTTTTACTAATTAAAGTATGACCCACCTAACTTTGCCTGTCAGCAGCTAACAAACACAGTGAAGGATAGGTAAATACAGTGGGAGGGGTCATCACACTGTCAGCTTGCAGTCCAACATTAATATTATCTAATTAATATAGATATGTGAAAGGTTAAGCACATAGCAACTGCCTTCATAGTTACTGGAGCTAAAGTCATGAGTAGCACTGCAGCAACACTCCCACTTAACATCTGTCAGCACTATTTAGCTTCCAAACACAAACACAGACAAGTAGTTCAGTTGAACACGTTCTGTTAATTGCCATGATTTCATGTTTTGATTTTGTTTGGGGTTTTTTTGTTGTTGTTTTTTTAACTCTCCAGGTTTGGAGGAGCTGTGTGATGGTCTGAGGCTGCAGACGGCAGGTCTTAAGGTCTTGCTGCTGAGGAACAACCAGATCACTGCAAATGGCATGGTCCATCTGGCCAAGGCTCTGGTGAGAAACATTTTTAGTTTGGAACAAAATCAATTAATGCCAACAGTCAGTATATAAATATTTTCCAATGCCAAAGAGCAGACTTTCTCTTTAACGGACCAGTGGGAAGGATTTAATGACATCAAGCAATAAGTTTGCAGAATACAGACATACCTAATTTGAGTCAGACAGCCCGACTGTTGAGTAAATAACAATACTATGTGCTCCGCTCCTACATTCAAGTGGATACTCACACCACATATCTTTGTAAAGCTCAGTGCAAACTATTTCAACATGGAGTTCCACCAATAGGTACAATCAGTGCCACCAACACATAAACAAACAAAAACAATTACAAAATTCAGGCAACTCATCTATGACTCATATTACTCATATTACTCCACTGATCAAGAAAACTCTGACAATGTCTTATTTCATTGGCAAAGGTCTAGTCGATCTAATCCATTCAAATATTTAGTCCAAAACACATGATTAAATACCCACAAACTTCTTTGCATCATTTCAAATTAGCCAATCTTTCAATTATTATCTGACATAACTTGCGTTAGTTTGTAGATGTTAGCAGTATCTTGGTGTCAAAATGGTAGCTTCATTCTGACCTTTTGATTGACCCATCACTTGAGCCAGTAGGAGCTTCCCTGTCCTGTCCACAGTCTACATTAGCCAATAGCAAAGAGTCTGCACTGAGCAGAAGTGGCTGCCTCTCTTCTCTTGTGTAAAGACAGGTTCTGCAGATGACTGCTGCTTCATACAGCCAGTGAAATCCCCAAAATGACCTTATGCTGTTTAAATAGATGATATGAAGGGACAATGGGAAAATTATGTAATTTTAATTTTAGTTTCATTGTGCATGAACTGTTTTTCCACCACAGTATTTGTTTTGATGCTTCTATATGCACAAAGTTTAGTTTCAACAAGGGAAAAGCTCTATAATATTTTGTACTTCAGTTACCCTAAAGAAGTCATTTTTGGGGTGGTCTCCAACTTTTTTTTGGAAAACACCTGGACATACAGAAAAACATAAGTAAATATTCATTTTCTGTGGTATTATCACATTTGAACATGGGACAAGATGAGGCTAAATTGTGTATTTTCCAGCTAATAAGTCACAGTTAGAGGTAGGGATGCACCAATCGACCGTCCAGAGACTGGAACCAGCCGGTTTTCAGCGTGACTGGCCCTGACTGGTGACTGGGTGGTCAGCATCACATATCTGATTCTGTGCCCCTCCTTGTAACACACGTGTTATGCACGATGGTCACATCATGTGCGCAGCAGACAAACTAGCCGTGATATCACACCCACCACAGCGCTGATCACAACTACAAGCACTCAGACACATGCTTGCATGAACTTGGTGTCAGTGAAAGATTCCAAGAACAGGAAAATGAGAAGACAGTCCACAACGAGACAGAGCTGCTGAGAATGTCGCAGAACAGCCGTAAACTTTGTAGCTCTTCATGCTAATGTTAGCCAGCAGCAGACTGCTGTTCACAGACTGACAGTTAAAATCTCACCTCCTGTTCTGACTGAAGAATAAACAACCTGTGTTGATGCGTCTTCTCAAACATTTTCTCATCCAGACTTGACTTCTGCTTCTGTTTTTCTCACGGCAAAGTTTTACTACAGCAAACTGTTGCACCGCGTCAGTCTCCGGTTTGTTTACATCTGCTTCCACATGAGATCACGTGAAATTGCGTCAAGCAAAAACTCGCGCGATTCCCCCTATTCATAATCTTAATGTAAAACTATAATAAAGCCTGGCTGTAACCTGGAGGACTTAAATACTTAAACTAGTATTTAATGAATATTTAATAGTCAATGTTTTATTATGAACATCCAATTTAATTTTTACAAGAAAAGTTGCAAAAATGTTTGTGAATGCTGTCAATTATAGTTCTTAGAAAGACTGAGAATCGGAATCGGCCAAAATCAGAGTCGGCAGGTCAGACCCTTAAAAAAATCTGATATTGGAATCAGCCAAGAAAATTGAAATCGGTGCATCTCTAGTCAGAGGTCATCTGCAGCATCTGGAAAATATTCTCAGTACTCAATGCCAGTAGCATTTACAGTAATTGTGTTAGGGGAAAAATATCAGTGTTACCTTTCAAAGAGATCAAAACCATGCATGTATCACAACTGGTTGAAGGGCAGCAGTTTATTTTGGGTTTGCCTGGGAAGGGAATTTAAAGCTAATTTTATGTTAGTTTACAGGACAGGCAATATGGTTTAACTGTTAAGTTAACCATAAATACTTATTCTTAACTTAACTTTTTATTTGTAATTCTAAGCTAAAATAATTAAGAGGGGTGCCCACATCTGTTGGCTACTGGTTGTTATCAGCCAATACTCAGTAAAAGATAACACAAGTTGCTAAGTAGTTTGTGATATAGATTGTTGGACAGTTAATAAACAATCACCCCATCAACTCTAATAAAAGTCATGTCTGTCATGTTTACTCTCTGTTTGAATGTCTAGCCATTGTCACTACAGTAATGTAGCAGAGGTACAAAACCTTATTTAGGTCCACTTCCGTCTGCCCCGTTGTTAATACAAACTCAACACTTCCTGTATTCGTTTCAAACTAAAAGCCCCCATAGTTTCAGGACAAAAGCCTTTTATTTCTTAGCAAGGCATTTTGGGGCGGCAATAACTCAGGACTTGGCTTTGGAACTGGTTCAAGTCCAGGATGGACCAAAGTGTGAAGTGAGGAGTGGTTGCTGGAGAGGTGTCAGTTCTCCTCCGGTGCCCTTAAGCAAGGCACCTAAACCCTAACTGTTGGGGGCGCCTGACTGTATGTAAGTATTTGTGTGTTTGCAGCCCCCGTTTGTGCACGGGTGTGTATTTCAGGCCTGTGTGTGTATGAAAAGTTACAACAGAGTGCAATTTCCCACAGGGGATAAATAAAGAATGCCTTCTTCTTCTTTTATTGTGAAACATTTGTGGAAAACTGACGGACTTTCAGTTCTACTCTCATTCATTGGACTGTTGTGTCCATGTTGCATCCATTGTGCTGCTGCAGCAGAAGAACTGGTTAGAGATGAGCAGGCTGAGTGGAAGATTACCTCTGCTGAGAGAGACGCAGTGCAGCAGAGAACAGTGTTTGGGTTCAGACTATTAGGAGTATTTTTCTTGTCAAACTAAATTATTTTTCAGTTTACCAGCTTGTTTGTTCGTGTTTGGAAGCTGAAGATGTTGATGTGTTTTGCTGCTTGAGAAAGGTCCAGTGAAAGATTGTTTTTTTGAGAGTCAGGAATCACACAGTGAGGTAGTACTGATCATCCTAGAAGATAGAGGAATTTCCAGCATATTCTCTCCTCTTCCCTGCTGTCAGCTTTAGATAAACTTTCTTTAATCCGCTCTTGTTTGCCCTGTCAAAGTTACTGCATGACACTGTTAATACAAACTCAATAATTCCTGTATCTGTTTCAATTTAAAAGCTCTCTAGTTTTGGGACAAGAACCTTTTTTTAGCAAGGCTTTTATTGTGAAACATTTGCAGGAACATGTTGTGGTAAACTCATTGATTTACGTGGGCTCTTATGTTCTACTCTGCAGCGACTGAGTCAACCGTGACAACTAGAGGTAAAATTTGGTACTACTGGTCCAGTTTGGCTAAATAACAAACTGACCTATAACATAACACAAAAACACAATCAGGAGCAAGATTAGTTACGTGTTGAACCCTTAAATGATTGGATGAGAATCCTTCCAAATCCACAGCTCTCATACTTGCAAACTAGTCGCTTTTCATCATCATCAACATCTTTGGTGAGAAGTCACAAGTCTTTTTGCCAATCGCAGTCAAGATAACTGTATCATCTTCTTTTTCCTCTTAAACATTCATGTGTACAGTGGACGCTAGTTTTGCGCAGAGCCATAGAAAAGAGGAAAGTCTTGTTTCCTGCAGACTACATAACATGCTGTTTAACTAGCTTAATGTTAGCTAACTAGTTGCTAAAGCGACGTTAAGCTTCCAGATGAAGTTGAAGGGTGTCCTAACGTAACCAATCAGATCTTTCCCAACCTGTTTAGAATCGAAAGTGTGCCTGTTAGCATGCCAGCTAATGTTAACTTCAGTTAATTTAATATCAACCTACAAAGTTAATATTACAGTTCAGAGTCATTTTGCTGAGTTAAGGCGAACTCCCACTGCAACCGTATTGTTATCCAATTTTAATGTCCATCATTGTCGTAAGTTACGAGGGAAATAAAAACGAACACATAATTACACAAGACCCACCAGTGTTCCAGTTTAATGAGAGAGCGCTAACTGGTGACTCAGCAAAATAAGTGGTAGTACTAGTGACGCAGTTAAATGACCCTTCAGGCTCTGTGACCTGCAGTGATGGAAAAAGCACTGAGATCCTTTACTTCAGTAAAAGCATTAAAACCACAATGTAAAAATTCTGCATTTAAAGACCTACATAAAGTACTGAAGTAAAAGTCCTAAGTACAGTAAAGTAACTTTACTTTTTAACTGTAGTACCTCATGTAGTACTTTTTACTTTTACTTCAACTCCTTACTTTATATTTTTTTACTTTACCTTTACTTTAATACCTTACTCAGTACTTTTTAAGTTACTTTTACTTTAATACCTCACTTTATATTTTTTACTTTACTTTTACTTTAGTACTTTAGTTAACTTTTATTTTAATACCTTCCTTAGTACTTTTCACTTTACTTTTAGAGTAAAGTTTTAAGGAAATGTAAAAGCAGTCATGTCTGCAGAAAACAGGAACAGAAGATGTAGGTCTCCCTTTAAACTGAAACAGAAGATGCACCAGAATGCTTTGATTATGTGTTAAAATCTCAAAATGTGTCTTCTGGAGGAGGATGCCCACAGACCCCCTACAGGGGATTGGTTAAGAACATGTCATCCTCTTATGAGTTTGCAGGTCTGAGCCCTCATTCCCTGCTAAAGTTAAGTCAGATAAAAAGTGAATATGTTCCAAAGCTACAGTCTTTTTAGTACCAGATTCCCTCTTTGTGTTACTGCCTCTCCACCACAGCTCAGGATAGAGACAGACAGAGGGAATTACATGACTGTAACTTTGCAGGATATCCACTTGATATCCACTTCTATTTCTGACCATGGAGTGACTGGAGCAGCCCCATCAGCTCTGAGCTAAACTGTCCGACTGATACCTGCTCTCCTCTCTCCAGTGTTGAGGAAGTGAAGAGCGTTGCAGAGAATCCCCCCTCTGAAAACGTCCCGCCTCCACACGTTTCATTCTACGCTCCTAATAACATGCATTCCTTCCGCCTGATTGACGGCATAAACTGCACCTTCCTGTCATGTGAGTGGCGATTGTGGAAGTCAAAAGGCTAGAAATTAAAGGCCTGCCTCGTACGCTCACACACACACACTTCCCCTGTCTCCTCCAGTGCTACCAAAAGAAGGAACAGTTTGATTAAATAATAGATGTGTGTTAAGGAGGGCTGCTCATGCGGCCTGCCAGTCATGGGGATAAGTAGATGTCCTTGCAGGCCATAATGATGATAATTAGACCCGTAGCTGGTTGTGTCGAATATGATGACGAGGAGAGCTGTTATTAACCTTTCTGGTTGGTGTGTGTGCTTTTTCCTCTCCGTCCTCTTGGTTTCTTGGCTTGTCTTCACATGTGGGCCAAAATCCACTTGACTTCCATTTGTAGAATCTGGCTAATGATGTCTAAATTTGTTCAAAAAGTTGTAAAAATGATAATTCTGAGGTGAATATGTCACGCAGGGCTCTCGTTTTTGTCTACTTCGCGTGCATCCGCTGTTTTTTTGTTTAAAGCCAGCATGTCATGTGTGAAAGCATACTGTGTTTTTGGTGGTTTCACACTCCTACCCCCCTCAAACTTCTCACTCTCAACCCTCCCGTGGTTTACGTTTGACAGGCTTCAACCATGCTTGACTCTCACACACTCTCAACCACGCAGTCGCCTCTTTAATTGTCTGCTATTATCCCTGGTGCATATCCATTCGAGATGCTCTTCCTCCCTCTCCTCCTCCCCTCTTCACCGGAGAAGCTTCTCGCCACGCGTTGGATGTGGTGTTGCCTCTGTGTGCCGCGACTCAGTGAGGAAAAAAGGGGGGGACCCTCTCAAGTGTGTTTGTTGTCACCGCGGTGCAAATTAACTCAGAAGAAGACGCTCCCCGGGTCTGTCGGTTGCCTTCCTGGCTTCCTTTCCGCCCCCACGCTCCCTCTCTCTTCGGAGCAGTGACCAGAGGAATTTAACAAGGGTGGCGAGGCGAGGGGACAACCGAGGAGTGGGTGGCGC
>JAJHUR010131718.1:2951-13331 GCA_027495735.1 Lutjanus campechanus | reverse complement strand
CCCTGGAAACAGGGACCAATAACCTTAATGTGAAAAATATCAGTCTCAAAGTTAGATTAATTAAATAATTAAGACCTGAAAGGCATTAACCATTTAACTTAAATAGCGAAGGATCGTGAGATCCGAGCACAGACCCTGTCAATCAGCTGCAGGCTACGTCACGCGAGGGTCGCTGATTACGTTGCGTAATGGCGGCTCGCCACGAAAGCACGTGACTCACAACAAAGAAAGAGATCAACAGAGCGGGAATTTCAAATTGCCCAACTCAAGTGTAGGGCAGCAAAAGAGAGAGAGAAAGAAGAGGCCCTCAGCAGTGTGGTCGCGCAGGCGGGATTGAGGTGCTATAACGTCTGTATTACACAGACGCGCGCTCGGCTCAGCTGATGAGCGGCGCGACTCTCGACATTTAACTAACACAGCTGAAGTACTGGTCAGTCCCACTTGCGGAGCACACAATAGCAGTCTGAATTGCTAAGTTAACAAGCACAAACAAACGATCAGAAAGGTGGATCAACGATCACGGAGCGGTCCCGTGATGTCAGTTAAACCAGCTGGCACGGCGGCCAGACAGAAAAGTAACACAGAAGAAAGCAGCAGAACAATAACACAGAGATGACTTACAGCAGCACACAGTATTCAAGCACTTTAGGTAACAGAAGAAAGCTAAACTAGATCTGCCCAGACACTGAAGCCTCTACCTGTGGCGGTCGGTGGGGTTGTGTGTCGGACGTTCCTCCTGCGTCCTTTGTAGCAGTAGAGGTAACGTCGGTTAGCGGCTCACGGCGGCTAACGGGTCCTCGGCGAGGGGGCGAGTCTCTGGCGAGGCGAGCTAATTCCGGCTCGTTGCAGGGAATTAGTCGGGAAAGAAGGGCTCCTTTATCCTTCTTCTTGAGGCGGGTAGTCCCTTGTTATCTACCTGGCCTCGCATCCGCGGGCATCCGGGCGAGAATCGGTGTAATCTCTGGCCGGGCGACTCTGCGTTCCTCCAAGCACAGAGTGGGGGAGAGGATACTGAAGGCGAATTGCACTTCACTTCTGCAGGGAGGTGAGGGCTGTGTTGCACAGTGTCCTCACTGTGGATCCAGGAAAATAAAAATAAAAGAAAGAAAGACGTCCGTTGCAAAAGAAAAATGTGAAAATAAAAAGAAAAGTAAAGTCCCTGAGCTCATCCAGCGAGTAGAGAAACGTGGCCTTGGCGACAAAAGAATTAAAAGGGGTCTCAACCTTACAGGGACTGGCGTCTCACCGGAAGAGATAGGGCTGAAAGCGTCGCTGGTTGTTATAGAGATGGTGACGTCACGACCGGAAGGCGGGGCGTCACGTGGGATCCGGGAGACTCTCACCCAATGAGAGTGAAGGGTTGGCTCTGGGGATTCTGGGAACTGTAGTTGTCGTGGTTTGAGCTGTGGGCTGAGACAGCTCCCCTGGTGGTCAGCTGGGGCTCTGCTTGGGTTTTAACCAGCTGATTGATGGAAACAAAGAAGCCTTTGTTCTTTTAGGCGCCAACATGTGGTCTCAGGCTTTGAAGTTTACATGCAGGCCCAAAGTTTAAGAAAAGGTGTAGATGAGGCCTTGTGCGGCCCAACATCCCCCCTTTGATCTGAAGAATGGGGTGACAGTCACAGTCTTCAGAGCAACCAGAGGGCCGACGAGTCTCTGTGGACAGGGCATCATTGAAACAGTTCGTATTCCCAGGGAGCAGGAAAGGGTGGAAACAGTCCGTATTCCTGGGAACAAGAGAGAATGGGGACAGTCCATATTCCTGGGAACGGGAATGGATGGAGACAGTCCATACAGTTCATAAAGTCTTTGGAGTTGAGAGGTTGTAGAGGCTTTTATGTCTGGGCAGGTTAGAGGCAACGTCTGGGCAGACACTTCTAACTGATCTAACTGTTCTAACAGGTACATGACTGAAGAAAAACATCAACGTGGCACACTTGTTTGCTGCTTTAAGACAAAAACACAAACAACAAAATAACAGTAAGGGAGAGAGACAGATGGAAAAGAAGAAGAGAGGGGGGAGGGAATGTGGCTATGTTGCTAGGTTTGTGGTAGCTAGTGGGACAGACGCAGACTGGTGTACAAGGAGAGGGGAATCTAGTCTGGTCTGCAGCTACTGTATGTACCTGTAAATGTGTGCAATGACTACCATGACTGTGAAAGGATTAAAATAGTGGTCATGCTACAGCTCTTGAGCTCTACCATTAAGACACCTGTTTAACCCTTAACAAACATATTGTCTCTCCTCCAGGATAGACAAATGAACAATGTGGTACTGTTGCTATGGTAACCTGACAAAAGCCACAAAAAAAGAAAAGTGTGATCCAGCCAAGGAGTCAGTGGGGGGCTAAGCTGACCGGGTGTCCTGGAATGGACTCCACGGTGGCTTCCACGGTGGTTTTGGGCTCGGATCAGGACGAGCAAACGTGCTGATACACCCCCCTACCACAACGGAGGTGTATGGGCGACGTGTGTTGTCCTTAAAGGTGACCTCACCCAAGAAGGTCAAGGGAGAAAAAGATGAAAAATCTGAGAGGGCAGTCCGGTGGTGTGTACCCACCCTCTTTGGTTCTCTCCTCCAACCGACAAGGTGTCCCTTGATGGCAGGAGGGGAAGGAACCTGGTGTTGTGACCAGAGATGGTGTTCCTGGTCCTCTGTTGTCAACACCTCAGCTTTCGCGAGCTGTTGGTAAACAGGTTCGGTTTCGGAACCGGGGAGTGGTTCCTCTGGTGGGGAGCAGCCTGCGGCACACCTTGGGACTGCGTCACCTGGTTGAGGGGACACAGTCGCATCACTTTTGGCGCCACGAGCAGCACTGTTGCTGGACTCGTGTGCCAGTGCACCTCCGACTATGCAGGGGCTGGACAACTTGATGTCTGTGTCCCTAAAGGGGCAAAGAAAAAGGGAACTCTGGCATCCATCCCGCGGCGGCTGTGGGCTCGCGGGTGATGCGAGAGGTTCCGGGCTGGTATCAGGTTCAGAAAAAGGCATGGCTGGAGGTCCTTTGGACTCCTGTATGGCCGTGGCTTGTCCGTCCATGATTGGAGGGCTGCTTTCAGGAACAGGGGGTCTCGGTGTGGCTGCCTGCGCCCGCAAGTGTTCCTGGCGTTCTCTCCACCAATCCTGAACGGTTTCTTCTGAGCTAATAGGGCCAGGAGCTCGGCCTAGTCATGCTGCTGGTGACCCATCGTCGGGGTCCTTCGGAGCATCCAATGGTCCGGGCTGGCAGGGGGACTCATCCCGCTGCTTTAATGCCTCGGCCAGAAATTTCTTAACCAACCCTTCAATGTTTTGCTTTACATCACCCCAACCACTAACATCATGTTTTTGATGTGTGGGGCCCTGCTCAAACTGAAGCCCCCCTTCCGAATGAAGGGAGCCCTGGTGTCTGGGTCTACACGGTGGGAGTGACTCACCGTGTGAAAGGTCATGGCTGCTGTCACCATGACGATGATCGCCCCCCTTTCTTACTGGGGATCTGCACCTGTCAAAGCGCGCAGGTGTGTGGCTAAAAAAGGGGGTTCGGGCACTTGAGTCCCTGAAATGAGTAGCTGAAGGTTCTTGGTGAGAGCCGAGGGCAAAGTGGTCCCTCGCTACAGTGCTAGGAGCTGTTAAGTTCCTAGCTGGAACAGCTAAGTGGCTAGCTGGATAGCCTCGCTCACCTTGCTGAGCGGTTCTGAGCTTCCGGCACAATTCGGCTTCTCTTGCCTGTATGACTCGGAGCTCTTCAAGAGCTTGGGCAGCTTCTGCTTGTGCCCGGATCCTTTCTACCCGTAAGCTCTGATTGGTGGACTGTAACCTCTGGTTAGCGGCCTCCATAGCACGCATCTTTCTCTGCAACGCAGAGAGCTGGTCCTCATATTCTATGGCCTGTTGCCGGGACCGTTGCTGGTAGATGAGAAACATCTGACCTAAAACTTTTGGGATAGTGCGTGACTCTACCCCAGCTGGATGGTTGACGTAGTCAATCCAATCTTGTAATCTATTTACATTCATTTATGGTGTAGTCTTCAAAGCTGTTTCTCTCCGTCCGGGTGAGACGGAGAAGAGTAGCGGCTACCTTTTGCAGGGCTGTTTCGCTTACCCTCTGATAGTGGGACTCCTGGTAATCCATTTCTTACTGGCACTACACAGGTCCCTGTGGCTATATAAGTTATTATAGCCGTAAGCTAGTTTATGCTGTGTTAACTAAGTGCGCAGGGGAACAGATTCCACCTGTGGCTTACTGAGAAAAAAAGTTAATTACTCGCTTTCTGTGAGTAATAACAGGTGTTATTGTGAGAAAGTTTAAGAAAAAAAGGGAAAAACGTTAGTTGCTCACTTTCAACCACGTAGGCTAGGGGGCGGCAGCACACCTGTGAGTAACAACATGTTTAAAAAAAAGTGTTAGGAGGGAGACAAGTCTCCAAATAAAACCTCTGATCACTAATACACCTAAAAACAGCACTCACAGCAAGTATACATAGCAAGTAGTGGAAGAGTGAAAAAGGGTGAAACTATTTTTCAAAAATCAAAATTTTCAAAAAGTTTAAAAAACAAAAAAACAATTAATAATTCAAAAATTATTAATTTTTGGACTGTAGTACAGATATTATGACAAAGCTGATAATATTCAGGGCCTCACACGGGGCACCATTGTTGTGACCAGAGGAGCATACAAGGTTATTAGCGAATAATTAATAATTATTAATTATTCGCTAATAATCTTGTATGCTCCTCTGGTCACTGCATGATTGGTTGTGACCAGAGGAGCATACAAGGTTATTAGCGAATAATTAATAATTAATTATTCGCTAATAACCTTGTATGCTCCTCTGGTCACAACACTGTGCTTCCTCCCATTGAAATCCAAGAAATAGGGCACAAAAACATTTTATGTTCTTTGCTCTCACAGGTTTACATTTGATTTCTTACACCATTTTCATCGTCTATGCTTTCTTAAATAATCATAAATACTGTTTTAACAAAATTTTGAACCGTCTTTAGTATTCTCTTGAACTATATGCAGCGGCAATGAATTCCACCTGACCATGGCTCTGTACATGACTGTTTTCTGCATCGTACATGTTATTGCTTTAGGTAGAATGAACCGTTGTTCTGATACGTATCATGTTCCATAATTGCGTCAAGCACACTGAGAGAATAATCTTTCATATAATATATTTGGAGATTGCATCAACAGAACATTCCTGACAAAATTTCACAAACCATAGGGGGAGCTCAGACTGATAGTTAGTCAACCCAGACTGTCATGCATGTCTTATACATTAGCTCTGTGAGAACACTGAACACTGTAAAGTAAAACGTGCTGCTTTATTTTGAGCAACTTGTAATATTTTTTTTGCTCTTTCATTGTGGCATTAGACAAAATCACAAAACAGTAATCAAGCTGTGACAGGACTGAAGCATTGAAAACTTGTTTAATGACATCTGATGGCATAACTTTTAATACTCTTTGTAAAACTGGCACACCCCATCTTGCCCACAATGTAATCAATTTGTTTTGACCATGTTAATTTGTGATCTAAGGTAATACCCAGAGGTTTCGTCTCCTGTACTTGTTGAATTGGTATATTGTTTATATTTAATTTCAGCACAAACTACCATTTAAAAAATACTGTCTGCCTCCTATTTGTGAGGTAACTCTCCATCCATCGTAATGCAGTTAAAGTAAAGCCATAATTCGTTTTAAGTTTGTCGTAGGCAACTGGACTTGATAGAGTTCTTGAAGACGTTTTGCCTCTCATCCAAGAAGCTTCTTCAGTTCTGACTGTCTGGTTTGGGAGTTCAGGTATTAAACTTCTGTGTGGTCGTTAACACTTAGAGGGGCATGTATCTTGTAGGGGAATATGATATTACCTCGTAATAAATGTTCCTACATTAACATTTATCAATAAAAAAAAAGGGGCACCACCTCCAAGTTGGAGGAAAATTACTGTAACAGAATAATAACTACAGAAGTCAGTTATTAATTGATCAGTACACTTAGTAATTATGAAATTGTGAAATTATGAAATTGTGAGTCTCACTATCTGAATTATGAATTCTCCTATACAGTGATCATAGTTTCTGTATCAGAAGACACATCACAGACAACGACTTGGCGATAAATGGGTATTTATTACAAATAAATTAGTTAACAAAATAGTAGGGAATGATTAAATGATAGAGGTAATAACACAATGGAGGTAGATGGTAACACACAATATAACAATATGCATAAAGTTTAATGTGGAGGTTTAAATGGTATTTTAGTTGGTGATAGTAAGAGAGTATGTGTTGGTGAGTAGGTTAGAACACTCAGATGTTTGACGGTGTATAAAACCACGTATTTAGCAACACTAAATTAAACTGGTAATTTTGCATCAACTCTTATCACTTCATAGCGGCTGAAGCCAATGAGAGGTGTTTGCCTACTTTATCCGCAGCGTGGACCAGGCTCGGACGGCTCAGTGGACCCCGAATCGTCTTTTTTTTTTTTGGCACCAGCAGGTCTCCAGAAGCACAGCACCGCAACCAGACTCAGCTGGCGGAGATGCCGTGATCGATGGTGGCGGGCTCGGGACGATTTCTGTCTCTGGTGGTCCTCACGTCAGTTGCCGTGGTCACAAAGAGTCTTTCAGCTCGGCAAAGGCGTCACTATTAGGTGACGGTGGCAAAAAGTAGTCGGCACCGTTTCAGTGAAAAGAGTTGTTGCGGATGGCTGGAGTTGCTCGTCTATAATATAGTCAAAAGACAAGCTTGTAGGCCTTTCGAGTTTGCTTTCAAAATTATTATCAACGCGCAAAAAGGAAAAATTGTTTGGCTTGTTGCAAAAGAGAACTCAGGAAAATTGAAAATAATCCTGAGTACAGCTTCAAAATCAAAACTTAGAGGTTGATTTAAAAAAAAGGAACTCTTATAAAAGAAAAGAGTTACAAAGTAAAGTTACGTGCGCAACGTGTTGAGCGGAGCAAAAACATTAACAAAACTTGATTATGAGCGTCAGGGCGCTGAAGGAGATAAGGAATACAACTATAAGCCTAAGTGTAAAGCATAAGATAACATGGAAGCAAGAGAAAACAAGCGAGCAAGAGAATAAGAGGACAAGAGAGCGACGCGCGCCAGGCTAAATGGTTTTATCCGACACTCGCGGGGGCGTCGCTAAGAGGCGGCGTCTCTACTTTGACTGGATAGATTATTTTATTCGGGTCTGAAATACAAAATTAATTTAACGTGGTTTATATGGCTTTTAATTGTTAATGCGCGATAGACATACTCTTCTCAATATGACCAAGACTGCTTTTAACATCAAAACCATATTAAACACGATTATCTTGTATAGTCAGCAAATGTGAAAGAATCTTGTGTACATCTTATGAAAGAAACGTATAAACTGGTTTAAGGCGAGATGGCATGAGATATACACAAACGGAAATAACATGTGGTAAAACAAAAAAACATGTTACTCACGTATTCTGATTAAATTCAAACATATGAATATTACTGTAGAAGTGTGACTATAACTCTGTTAAGTGTTGTCACTAGGTGGCAGTATGACTCCATGTAACTTTTGTGATTCTTACATTAGGAGAAACATACATTTTGGTTGCATGGAATATTCCTCCTGGGGAAAAAGGGGAGTTAGAGTTTATGGCACACATCTGGTTCTTATCACAATAGAGGAGGTGTAAACAGGCCAACTGGCGGTCTCCTCTTGTGTCCAGCCGAAAGGTGTGAATGTGAAGAGATGGAGATAATGGGAACAATTGTTGTTGACTTGATAGAAACACTGGTCCTTAGAACACTTCAGTGTCTTTAACACAAAGAAACTTACTCCTTAGCGAGGCTTAGTAGCCGTCAAGTTGTTCTTTAGGGATAAGTTGCATAATATCAAAGATTCGTAAGTGTCCTGACTAACGGCTTCCCGTGTCAGTGTGATGTGAATCAGGATACCCTGGGGAGGGGCGAGCATCCTGCGGGTTCTTCTCTTAGCACCTTTTAAGGCAATGGCGCCAAAAGTTCTCTGAAAGAATGTGTATCTGTTGGATTGTTGTTTACCCAAAAGTCGTAAATACTTCAGTATTGGAGGTCTCTTGTTTGAGGCCAGTCCTGGTTTGGTTAGCAAGGGCTGTGTTCCTACATCATGTACATACATGCATGTTGAGTCATAGTAAAAAATAGTTTTTTTTAAGCATTCTATCAATTTTATTTGTGTATACAGTGATTGTAAACAGGTGTTGTACATAAGTGATTAGTCGAGGTTTTACACTGTGGTGGAAATTCTCTGCTGCTGCTTCTGTTGGTGAAGAATGAAATAGACTTCTGCCAGCCGACAAGGTTTTATTTTCTTTGCAAAGAAAAGGTCAATCAACACGAGCGGTCAAGATGAAGAAAGACCCCGAGCATGGAGAAACCTAAACATTTATCTCTGAGGAGAAGCCCACCCCCTGGGGTGTGTTGCTGCAGGGTCGGCCCCTTACCCAAAGGTGTGTATTTGCACGTCTTGTCTCTTGCAGGTATCTGCACCGACCCCCCGAGGTGTGAAGTCTAGACATCACAGTAAGCAGAGGGGAAGTTGGGCGTCTCAAGTGACTGAAGTGCAAAGGAATTGAATTAACAATTACAGTTACAGAGTCTGACATTTTGGTGAGAAGGTGGGAGGTTGGGTATTTCACAAAGAAGTCGAAATTACAATTACAATTGCTCCCTTTTGATTATTGATTAATCATAATAAAAAGAAAAATAACAACAAAGTCAAGTAAATGATAAGAGAAAAATAGTAAATAAAAAAATGAATAGAAATAAAATAAACACAACTTCAAAATTACTACAACTTGATTATCCAACACATTAATTTACATGGATTTTAAAATGTATCATCATGGCAGTTGTTTGGTAAAGAAGAAGAAAAAGTATAGTACTAGCAATAATAAAAAGAGGGGGAAAAAACATTTACAAAATGTCATCATCAGAGTCAGGGTCTGAGCTGGAGTAATGATGGGGATCAGGAATGTGGAATGAGGTTGAATCTTGGTGGTCGTTAATGTTGACATGAACATATGTAGAGGATTGTATTATCTTTCTGGTCAGTATGTCAGATAGCCATTTTAACATACACGGAATTATGGTGCAGAACAAAAAGAAAACAACTACAACTGGGATAATCATTGTTAAAAACCATGACAACCACCCTTGGCCCCGTATTTCAGTATTCACTAGAGTAAAAGCTGCTTCAGTGTGGTTTGCTAGGGAGAGAACAGACCAGGCTATTCCATTAATTTTGTTCGGGGCTGCAGTTGTTCCACCTCCTAAAAACAAGGACCAGCCCACATTAGCGCTAGGGGAAGTCCAGGGGTCAGCTAATACATAACCATCAAATTTGGAGGGAGCACTGGTAATATCTCTGTGCTTGGAAATGCATGGTGGATTGAATGTTTGTGGTAGGAGTCTCCTTATGCAAGACTTCTGTATCAGTTGTAACTATTGATGGGTGACAACAACCGGACCACTGAAGTTGAGGTGGCAAATTATGATAAGCCTTTTTGCCACAAGACCACATTATTCCAAGTTGGGACGAAAATTGGTTAAATGGGCAGCCAAATCTTGTTAGTGTCTGACAACTTGATTGGCCTAGATAAGGACCTGATAATGATGCTGAACAAACACAAGTCTCTGCATGTTGTAGAGGAACTTCAAATGCCATGTTTTTAGGGGTTGAATGGGAATCAGTTACAGGTAATATTGGGACGTGGGGTAACTGAGACATTGTTCCTGATTTGCTGGACAGCAATTAGTAGCATCGTCATTCCCAAAGGGACAAGACATTTTCCATGATCTTCTTTGCCCCAAGATTCTTTCATGTGGCCCTGCAACACATTTGCTGTTGGCGGTCTCGCTTGCCATCTAGCTGTTAAAAGCATGACAAATCCAACAGTCACCAGGAATCTTCAACTCTTTTTTTGTGTAAAAGAGCTAGGGCACATGCGCTGTTGTCGTTGCATTGTCTGAGGGCGTGTTGCACTGTTATCTTTGTGATCAGCGATGCTCAAATTGTCCGGGTGGTAGTCTTCTATCTCAGAGGTCGGTATGGTAGTCTTAACATTTGATAGTATGTTAAGTGGGGTGTTGTATATGTCTGGTTGTTTGTTGACTATGACTCTGAGTTGTCTGTACATGTCAGAGTTTGGATATTCAATTCCACACCGATATGTGCCTGCATCGGTGAATTTCAAATCAAATCAAATAAACTTTATTTGTCCCACTGGGGGAAATTTGTCTTGGGCAAGGGAGTTATAGCAGCTGCCATGTACATGCAAAACATTCTTACATCGTACACAATATACAATATACAACATACAATAAAAGACAAAAATGTACAATAAAGTGTACAATAAAAA
>JAJHUR010131713.1:1767-16676 GCA_027495735.1 Lutjanus campechanus | reverse complement strand
AGCCTTTATTTATTCATGGATGCTTTGCTGACTATGCATTCTTACTTTTAGCAACACTCCACTTCACATTCATGCCGTCAGGGAGAAGCCATTTTTTACTGTCGACCATTCAGCCGCCCAACTGAAGCGTTTATCCACATTTTACACTTGCCTTCATCCTGAGTATCTCATCCATTTTGATGCACAACAAGGGTCAAAATCAGAAGCAGAATCAGAAATGTATTGATCATCAGGGGGAAATGGTTGCATTAAAATTGCTCCCTTTCAAGAATAGAAATATATGTAATATATAGAAATTATATGAAAATAGAGATTAAAGTAATAAGTATGTATAAATGAGAATAAGTAAAAATATGTTCATTATACATCAATGTATAGAAAAAATTAAAATAAGATGTATAAAAATATGGAAATATGTATTCAATGTACACAGCACACTGTGTGTTAAAAGCAAGAGTATTACAGTAAGAGTACAGGATGACTGAAATGCACAGTTTAAATAAATAAATGCCATAAAGATGTCATTATAGCCAGTATATTGCACTTGTAAATAATTACTGCATGGTTGAATGATTGTGCAAAAACTATTGTTAGATAGACACTGTACAATTGAAGATATAAATGATAAATAAATATAAAATAATAAGTAGCTTCCGATGTGACCCGACTGAGTTTTTACTTTCTATAACTTTGCAATAAATCAATTCCATCATGAAGTATTCCAGGTATTCCTCAATTGTCTTCTCAAAAACCCTTATTTTAACTTATTTTTTTATTTGTACTTTTTGAATAAAAATCATTTTTGTATAACAACCCTTCTAATGCACAATATGGGTTAAAAATACACCTGTATTCATTGTCTGTGTTATTTCAGTGTGTGTGCTGGTGTTTCTTTGCTATGTCTTTGAAACAAATATGTTTTATCATTTGATCTTCCAGGAATTAATTAAATATCTTGTTTTTGATTACCACAAATTGTTATCTTTATGGCAGTTGATAGTAGTGCCCGGGTGTCAGCAGCCAATAGTGCTATTTGCAGCCAGTGTGGAATGGCCAATATGGCTATTTACACTCACATGACAGAGACAAACAATGATCTTATCCTAAACCAAGCCAAGTAGCTTTGGTGCTGCCTAAACCTAAACCTAAACCTAAACCTAAAGAGACAGTGAACCTCTGCCTTCCTCTGGAGACGGGAGAGTTGGGTACCTCAATATTTAATGAATACTTGGAATATCAAGGGACAATCTAACCCAGAATCAAAAATGCATATTTTTCATCTGGCCTTTAGTACTATTTATCCATCTAGATAGGTTTGTTGTGAATTGCAGAGTTTTAAAGCTGTCAGACGTAGAGATGTCTGCCTTCTCTTGTATTTGGTACTAAATGGCACTCGGCATGAAATTCATGTATTTTAAAAGATATAGCAAAGCATGAAATCACATATGAAATGAATACAGATCATTTTGACCCATGTGTGCATTTGTAGAGGTTTGGATAGTTTGTCCATTAAGGCTTGAAGTGACTGTAAATAATAGAATAAATTTCACCATAATACACATTTCAAATATTAGAAGTAAACCATTTTTAGGAGTCATGTCACAGATGCCTTTTAAGATGTTTGAGTTCTGAGGAGACAAGGATAATTTACGCTAAACAGGTAGTTCAGTAAAGGTGAAACAATTTTTGAAGAATGCTCAATTTAGTTTTTTTGTAGATTTTTAAGGAGAGGAGTATGAAGTTTCTTTTCTGTGCTACCTCGCAGAATTTCTTGTGAAGGAATGAAAATCCTTGAAGCACCCTGCCGATCGTCGTCCATCCTCCTGTTGCTCCAGACTGTGGAGCATTTTTCAATTAAGCATTTCATTTCTGACAGTTGAGCCGAAGCCACCGAGGCTTGAAGCGTATGACTGATGGCACTTAGTGAGAAACTACCGTCCACACCCCATTAACCACCATCATTCATGAAGGTAGATTGATGTCATAAGTCAAATGTGCGATTCAACATGCCTTCCTCTGGCCCCTATCCCCTCTGTGTGTTTAGATGTGCGGCGGTTGGAGATGTGAGAGCCGGAGGATGCTGGCTGCTTGGCTCACTCGTCTCATAAGGGTACTTCCTCCCTAAGTATTGCTTTTCCCCTTATCTAGATTCTTCAGATTAGCCATTCTGGACTATAAACAAGTGTTAAGAGGGGAGAGTGTCAGCAGGCTAAACGGATTTATGTAAATTTGCTTTAACTGCCACTCAAATAGCAATTAATTACAGTTTGATCTTTCTTTTTTAAATGCCAAAAACTATATATTAACTCTTTTTTAACTTTTTCTTCTGGCCTGTAGTGCTATTTATCCATCTAGATTTTTTGGTGTGAGTTGCAGAGTTTTGTAGATATCAGCCGCAGAGATGTCTGCCTTCTCTGCCTTATAATGGTACTAAATGGCACTAAATAGAATTTAAAAAAATACATTTGAAAAATTAAAAACCAGCGTCTCTTTCCAAAAATCATGTCCCGGATATTCAAAATAATCCACAGATCTTGTCGTGAGTAGTTTCATGTAGGAACTACTTTCTTTCTATGAACGTCTAGTAGAAAGAAAGTAGTTCTGGTAGATTGTACATTAATTCTGAAAGAAAGTAGCTCTAACGTGAAACTGCTCACAACAAGGTCTGTGGATTATCTTGAGCAACCAGGTCATGACTTTTGGAAAGAGACACTGGTTTTGAATTTTTCAAATGAATTTTTTGGCACTTTGAGCAGCTGAGTGTCATTTAGTCCCATTAAACTGGAGAGAAGGCAGACGTCTCTATGGCTGATATCTCCAAAACTCTGCAACTCACACCAAACTAATCTAACTAAGCTAAACGCTAAACTAACTAAGATGGATAAATAGCGCTACAAGCCAGGGTGAAAAATATGTATTTTTTAATTTTGGGGTGAAATGTCCCTTTAATTAACAAACTGTGATTCTGAGCAAAAAATAGTGATTTGGTTTACTGTGTGATGTAGGTGTTTTTCTATATTAAAAGTTTCTATAAAAGTATCTTTAATACAGGAACATAATGTTAGCAATTAAACAAACTGTAATGTCCAACAACACTTAAACAATAATGAAAATTTTAGCCTTTAACTTGACTAAAGTTTTTATCGTCGAGTAAACATGTTAAAAAGACATTTCACAGCTCAGTTTTATTAATCATGTGTAGGTTAAAATAGTCCAACTCAGCAGTAAGAGGACTAGTTGAAATAACAGCCCTGATCAAAAACAGATTAAATTGGATAAAAGAAACTGTGAAGCTGTAAAAAAAACAAAAAACAAAAAGTATGATTTCCCTCATCTGTAACACAGCTGTTAGACTGTCATCGACACGAAAAGCTGGAGCAACAGTCCTCTGCCTTATCACAGAAGATGAAAGGTTTCATCAGCATCACCATCTTCACTGTTAATGGCCATTAACCTGATCTCCCCTCAGCATCCGTCAAGGTGAGGGTACTGCAACTCAAGCAGAAGATCAGAGATAGATGGATGAATGAACGAATCTGGGCCGGCTTTACTGAAAGCAAAGCCATGGTGGTAGTATTTGTGTTTCTCCAAACACTCTCAGCTTTGTCCCGGGATTATTATGGGCCGACATCAATGGTTTGAAACCCCATATATCATCTCTTCAAGCGATGCTGGCTGAGGGTGTTCTCACACGCTGTGAAGGAGACATCCTGTGAAAAGCCAGAGATCTGTATCAAGGCTTTATATAAAAGTAACAAAACTGCAAACGGGTCAAAATTATTTCCCCATTGATCGTGGCGAATGTTAATGACTGCAAATCCTGTCCTGTTCATGATGTGTCAAATATACTCTTATGAGATTCTACAATTTATGTTGGACCCCTGTAGGTTCACATGCTGTCTGGTGATCTTATGAGAGATGAAACAGATGTGTTATGTAGTTGTTTTGTATCTAATTGTTCTTCTTTTATATGTTGTGTTTTCACCGAGGAACCATGGCAAAGACAATTTACTGTCACCTGCAGAGAGACAGACATTAAATTTTTGCTTATTCTATTTGTAATTATTCCTACATGGAACATTTGGAATAAGACTGCCATGTAATGCAGTTTTCTCATTACTAAAGTTTTGCACCAAGGTAGATTTCGCTGCTGTAGTACTTTAACTAGGCAATATTTTTTCTGTAGAATTACACCCAGGTGGGTGTCCTGCTTGGTTGGCCTTATCATGTGATCACATGACATCCCCGCGTTCATGGCAGCGTGCATCACAAAGTGGGGCTGCAACAGTGAAACGTGCCCCATTCTTACTAATTGAAATACTGTAGACCCTATTGCCCAAATGTAATTATAGCATCAAGTGTGGGCACTGGAGGAAACAGCAAGAAACAAATTGAAATTTAAGAGTGAAATACAAACTGTCTCCTGCAGTGCATGAGTGCTCATAGTGCCCACAAGACCTGGCCTGGAAAACCTGAAAAAAAAAATAAAAATAAATAAAAAATCATCCTGGAATGCTTGATTTTTATTCATAGACAAAGAGCTGAAAATACATTTTATATTCAATTATTTTGGACTTCTCTCAGGCAACACATTTTTCCTTACATACACACACATAGGGAGAACTCTGCAACATAATAATCTGTCAGACATGATAATAAAAAACTTTCATTTCAGAATATGGACAAATTATGAAAGGTTTGACCGAATGAACCAACCAGTCCCGTCTTGGTTTAGTCAGTTTTCCATCGTTTGCATGAAGTTTTGTTATTGTTATTTCTCATAGAAACACTAACTGTATTTTAAATGATTCTCTTGTTGACTCATTCACCATTCTCTAGTTCAGAAACCTAACTTTTCCTGGCATGCCCCCCCCCCTCACAAGCTGAAAAAAGATGTCAGAGAAATGGTGAAAAATGTTGATCAGTGTTTCCCAAACCTGAAGATGACGTCCTCTAATGTCACAACCCAAAAATCTTCATCAGAGAGGAGCAAAGTAACCAGAAAATATTCACATTTAACAAGCTGAAATCAGAGAATTTTGATATTTTTACTTGAAAAATGACTCATTATTCCATTATCAAAATATTTGGTGATGAATTTAATAGTCAATTAAATAGCAGTTAATAGTCCACATGAATCATATTCATTTAACTTGGTTTCACTCTATATTTATCCTTGGTCATCTGCACCTCCCCTGCAGAGCCTCTGTGCCCCCTCAGGGGTCTCGCCCCCTAGGGCTATATGATTTGAGATTTCAGACCATTTGCATCACACTACAGTGTCACAAGCCAAAGAAGTGAAACCATAATGTAAAAATGATCCATAACAGCATGTTACTTGCAGAAAAAAATGCCCCCTGTGAGGGTAAAATGATGTTACATCATTGGATTGTTAATACTTGGAGTTTATTGAGGTGGAGCAAATAATCATATTTTATAAGCTAATTATGTTTTGCATGTGAAAGATAATTCTGCAAAGTAACTACAGCTGTTAAACAAGTATAATGGAGTATAAAGTACATAGTTTGTCAGGGTGAAATGGAAATACTCAAGAAAAGTGCAGGAAATACAACTGCAACCCGTTGTATACTGACGCTGCTTTGTCTCACCCCTCGGTGTCTCGTATGCATCACGAGGCCAGAAAGCATTTTTTACGCACGGTTAAAGAGATAGTTCACCCAAAAATGAAAATTCAGTTATTATCTGCTCACCCTCATGCCGATTGAGGGTTTGGTTTATTTTCTTAGTCCGTAAAACACTGCTGGAGTTTCTCAGGAAAGCAGTGTTGCAGAGTCTCTTAAACAATGTAAGTGAATGATGAGCAGTTTTTAAACATAAAACAAACATAAACATAAAATGCCTCCATACTGCTCGTCTAGCAAAATCCAAGTCTCCTAACGTGCCG
This sequence comes from Lutjanus campechanus, assembly GCA_027495735.1. Taxonomy (NCBI): domain Eukaryota; kingdom Metazoa; phylum Chordata; class Actinopteri; order Lutjaniformes; family Lutjanidae; genus Lutjanus; species Lutjanus campechanus. Next base: position 10,771 of record JAJHUR010131713.1, on the reverse strand, counting down.
ATATGCCGTTTGCACACCGTCACACCACACACCCCCAGTTCAGATTGTGTTCATGTGCGTGTGAATGTGTCTCCAAACTAAGGATCTACAGAGAAGATTCAGGATAAAAACATGGTGGAAATAACATTTTTTTTAGTCAACTTGGCATGTTGGGGCTTTAGGAGACAGCAGACGAGCAGTATGGAGGCATTTTATGTTTTTTGTTCTCTTGTTTTTTAATGTCCGTTGTCATTGTTTGGGAGATTCTGCAGCTTTGTTTTCCTGTTAAACTCCAGCTGTGTTTTCTGGACTAAAATAATAAACCTGACCTTTGGCATGAGGCACAGTTTGGTTAGGTTTAGCCAACAAAATGGCTTGTCTAAAGGTAAAAAGGAGCAAAAGAAAAGAAAAGCTGTAGATTTCTCTGTGATCACCGTATGAAGCAACAAGACTTTAATTTGACTGCTGAGACAAATTTAAGATCTCAGTTAAGACAACCAAGTTTTCTTTTCAGATCTCACTGATGCCTCAATTATTTAAAACAAATTTAAGATCAGTGCAGTGAGACAAAAAAGAGAACATTGTAAGATCTTCAGTTGGGCTAAAATTTCTCTTGGCCTGAGACAAGACAAAGGCTGCGTCTCAGGAGCTGAATTTAAGAAGTATGAGAAAATAATCAAAGTCTCATATTGGTCTTAACGTGAGCTCATTTACTCACTAGGGCTTTAAACACTGCATTTAGCCCCAGGTTAAGAGAGCAGTTAGCCCCTGACTAAGGGAGCTGTTAGACCCAGGCTAAAAGAGCTTTCACACTGGCACAATCCTGACATGTTCCAAAGTGGGCTAACCCTGACTTTAGCCTAGGGCTAGCTGGCCCTGCTCTAGAGTGGGGTTAGCCTCGAGTTTGCAAGGTTTTCCCCTGAAAATGGATAAACCCAGTGCTAAAAGCAGCCAGTGTGAAACAAAGCTAAAAGATTAGAAGAAGAAGATAATCAGCCAGGTTGACAGAAAACACCTGTATGGGTGCACAGAGGCTTTAACCCAGAGCTAGAAGACAGGCACTGTGAATCATATGGACCTGGGCTTAACTTAACCCTGGGTTAATAATGTGTGTGTGAAAAGGGTCTAAGTTAGAACTTTCCCTTTCTCTGAGTGGTTAGGTTCAGGAAATCATGGTGTGGGTTTAAATGAGTAATTTAGTAATTAGTAATAGTTTGCAAAATCACAAAAACTAAAAGTTCATGCCAAAGGGAGTTACTCACACAGAAAACATTACTCCTGAACTGACTGAAACACATTTGTAATCAAGACTTTGTTCCTTTTCTTGGTGACATCACTATGTAACACATTTGCATAATGAGCAGCCAGTTTTGGACAGAATTTTGGAACGGGCCTGGGTCCTTAAAGAGACAGGAGCTAAAACTGGTTGTTTCAAACAGAGGGTGAAGAGAGGTGTTTTATGAATATTAAAGCATAAAGTATAAAAGTATGAGAGAAAATGAGAATAATATTGTCACTTTAAAACTTAGGGTCAAGGCTCAGTTAGTTGTTTTTTTTTTAGGGTCTTATGGAAATTGTAGGTTGCAAATGTTAATGTATAATAAATGCACCTTTTCAAATCTAGACAGCTTGTTTGTAAACATATATTTTAAAGGGATAGTTCAACCAAAAATGAAACACCAGTCATTATCTTCTCACCCTCATGCAGATTGAAGGTCAGGTTTAGTTTTGTTAGTCCACAAAACACTGCTGGAGTCTCACAGGAAAACAGTGTTGCAGAAATGTTTCTGGGCCCTTGTTCTCCAGCTTCAGATTATCAGTGTCCTATTTCACATTTCTTCAAAATGTCTTGTACTTGTTTATTTATTTCTGTATTTATCATGCTAATTTTCACCATTATTATTTATGAATCTTTATTGAGTTATTTTTATTTATTTGTATCTATTTACATTATTTAAAGTTTTTTTTTAGTATCATCATCTCATCCTTTTGAGCTCACTTATATTTTTCTTTTTTCTTTTTAATATTTTGTTCTATTAGCAGCATTATTATATTTTCATTACTTCTGTTATAATTATTGTTATTACTGCCATCATCATTTCTATTATTATTATATAGTGTTTCATGTATGCCCCGAGATTCACAAAACTGTGAAAAAAGAAGTCTTGTACTTGTATTTTAACTGTTTTGTGAATAAACTTGAACTGAACTACCATTGATATTCTACCTCAATAAAATTCTGCTCTCGTAACCTGCAGAAAGATTACTTCCCACAAAGGTTAGTTTTAATTGTACAAGAATAATGAGCACTCCATCAGCAGAGGAGCATAATGACAGCTAAATACAGTATGTAGGCTACATCAATACTCTTCTCCCCCGGCGCTGCTGTTGTGACTCCCCTCACGTTCAGAGGCTGTCAGCAGGTCGACCGCAGGGAGCTCAGAGTGCAGATGACAGGTGGAAGAGCAGAGCGGCTGCACTGGAATGAAAATGGCACAGCCTGGACAACATGGCGACAAAACGTTTCAAGAGGCCCCATGGTTCAGAGGGATCCAGGCAAGAGATGCTGTCCAGATGCCTCTCTTCAGCCTTTAGCTGAAGTGTTCATTCCATGAGTCAGTGTGTCGCTCACTAGTTGTGAGTGAGGGGGGAAGGAAGGAGGGAGGGAGGGAGGGAGGGAGATAGGCTGCTGTTTTTTCCAAGCTGTGATCTTCAGGCTTCTGCTTTGGCAAGACAATGGCAGATGGGAATGCATCGATATTAGAAGAGGCCCTCTGCATGCACGGACACGCCGTGCAAAGTTCAACAGTGTCACGCTCCTTCTCTGACTCTGCTGCTGTGTAACGTTTGTGTACGGTTTCCTTCTCTCAACCTCTTAAGTAACCCTTGAACACTTGTGCCTGCATGTTCTCGTATTTGTTTTTCTGAAGATCCTCAGGGTTTTTTCCAATAAAACATCATTACCCTGACAGATATCAAAGGCGCAATATGTAACTGTGCATCCAGAAATGAGCACCGCAGCTTTAAGTTGGAGCCATAGACGGTATTTTAAATAGGCAAAAATCCTATTTGATATACGATCTGTGGTTGAAGTGACTTTTCCTCCACCACCGCCTCACCAGACTCAAGGAAGCTCAGGCAGGCTGCAGGAACACTACAGAGCAGAAAATGAGCGCAACATTAAAATCTGACAATAACAAGTGATGACAAGTCCTCCACTGTAAGTTGATCGGCTGTTTATAACTGTTACGCTTCTGTTGATGTAAAGCTTAGCCCGTTATCCTGAAAACAAACCCACTGCTCTGAAATACACGCTCTGGAGTGCCTGTCTCACTGTCTGCCAAACTCCATTAACATATTGCCCAATTTAACCGTTAAAAACTTCTACTCCTTCAAAAAGTTTATTAATGATTTCTTTTGACTCACAAACAGACACTTACTCATTTGGCAAACATTCGGCATAAACTTTAACTTTTTAAATTGAAACAGGCAAACAAAAACAGTCATTCTGTCCTGGAATGGAAATGGAAAGGACACAGCATTTTATTACATATCATGGTATATACTGAAGTGGTTGCTATATATATTTATATATATTTCACATATTTTATAATTTGATGAATCTAAAAATTTTGTAGTTAACATATAATTTTGTGGCCTGTCCTCTTCCAGGTCTCCATGGTGGACAGGAGGTCATTTGGCTCAGGCCCAACTGGGGACACCAGGTTTTTTTTTTTTTTTTAATAATTCATTTTATAATTCTATGTATTAGAAGCTCTGTCATCTAATACTTCAATATTGTGATTTTGCTGCTCTGGTCTGTACATCCAACATCTATTGCACGCCTGTCCATCCGGGTAGCAGGACCCCTCCCTGAGGTTTTTGTTCCTGTTAAAAGGGTTTTGGCAGGGAGTTTTTCCTCGATCTTTTGATGGTGTGGGTGTGTTGCACACTGTACAAATTGCAAAGCCCCCTGAGGCAAATTGTGATTTGTGATATTGGGCTATACAAATAAAACTTGTCTTTGAGTTGACTTGATATTACAGATTTCTCTTTTAACTTTACAAATTGCTAATAATCTTTGGACATGAAAACATTTCGACTCAGACACAACCTTGAGACGGAGCCAGTTGTTGTGAAGTTAAACCCCACAACACCTGCTTCATCATTAACATAAGAAGCAGCAACAGGCTCATTTTAAGCTCTGACATAAATTAACTTGTGTCCTTCTTAATAAAAGCAGCAGATCTGGTTTCCGGAGGACTATGATCCGTTGGGACTAATGCATTTTCCTCCTGCTGGAAGGCCGTGCTGCCGTCGACAGAGACGTTTCACACAAGCTGTTGAATATGGCAGCGGCCTCACTCATTCTTAATCCAGATATTTCAATCTTGACACTTTTATGGGCGGACAGTCGAAGCAGGAGGGTAGAAGTTGCAGCGCCGTGGAACAAAACAATCCCCTTAGTTACAGTAGCCAGGAATCTGGCCGCGGCGCAAAGACGCAGATGTGAAAGATCACATTTCAGATGAGCGCTGATACACCAAAAAAGCCCCAACAAGCCTCTGCAGCAGCTCTCTGTAAAGGTATGTGGAGCACTTTCCACGGGTGATCAACTTTTGATGACACATTAACAAATTTCATCTTCTTCTCAGGGCTTCCTAAAAAAAATTGATCCGTGAACGGCGAGACGTGGTCAGACAGCTGAAATCTTGAAATAGCTGACGCGTCTGCTGTGGCTGCGTGTTTTCATCCACCTATGGCGCCCTCACCACTAAAATCTAGTCACCGCAAGTGGATTGACCTCGCTTTGTAACCGGAGACGTAGTTGTACTTTGGAATTCACAAACTTTCATCTCTGCAGTCAAAACCTTTCATCGCAAATGGCTCAGCATCTTGATCTGCCGTCAGTTATCTGCCAAGAAAAGTAAACACGGCCGACACTTAAAGAAATATAAGGTAACAGAGACACTGAGAAACATTTTAATTATAGGAAGCTCAAGGTGTTCAAGTGGTTCACAGGCCCACGAGTATACAAACAAGGGTGGAAGAAGAATTTAGATCCTTTTAAAAAGTATCTAAAAAGTGTTAAAAGTAGCAACAACACATTAAATGTATATATAGTATTATGAAAATGTATTTAAGCATTAAAAACAAAAGTATAGGGTTTTAGGAGGAATATGGATTCAATCAGAATAGTTTTCCAATATCAGTGTGATGATATGAGACATGATTGTAAAATGTCAGATCAAATAAACAAACTTTAACTATATGTTCATGCATTGAACTGGTCTGTTATGCAGACAAAACTTATCATTACGGTTGTATTTTACTGAATTTTAATGTAGCTGGACGAGGTGGAGCTATTTGAAATACACATAAAACGTTTAGTGGTTAAATGTGCAACAATATTTTAGATTTTTATAAGATGATCATATTTTTTTCTTTAAAAAAGTTTAGATTTTATTTTGTCTGACAACAATTTAGCCTTTGGCAGTAATGGCCAATGTTTTGGGGCTTCCAGCGTAGCCGGCAGATATCCAGATAACAGATATCTGGCCCAATCAGGAACTTGAGATGCGAGAACGGAGTTAGAGTCCGAAATGACCGTTTACATGCACCCAAAGTCTGCTCAAAGTGGTCAAAACTTCTTGGACTACAAATGGACGATATTGGAAAAATGAATGCTTCTGATAGCAGAATCTTGGCCCTTGCCGACAGATTCTGCAGATATCTGGTTATAGAGATTATCTGGAAAGTAACTTGTTACTATGTGTGAGATAGATGCTGCTGGTCATTATACGTTTTTACTACTTATTTTATGTCTCAGTGTAATTACAATATATGATGTCCTGAGGTTTTTGTTTTTGTCTTATGTGAATCCAAATAAATTAAAATGACATTCAAAAATAGCTTTGAATTTTGAATCTCTTTAAAAAAAAAAACTTGGGTTTAAGAATAAAAAATTATTGCTCACTCTTGGGAGCAGAATGCTCAAACATCTAGCTTTTTAGAACTTTAACAAGCATCTCATTGTCAAGCAAAAGTAACATGAAATTGTTACGACTAGTCTTACTAGCCAGATGTAGGCTGTCAGTATAAGCCTACCTCTGGCTGCTTGTTTTAGGCGGCGTCCACAATATCTACAATCTGAGTTTTCCTGTTGCTACAGAGAACAACAACCTCCAAGCTACTACATGTTAAAAATGGCAAAAGGTGGCTAACTGTATGAACGTAAACATGCTAGCAGGTTTTACCTTTTCTTTTACATGAATTTAGCCATTTTAATGTTAGGGTTCGCCTTCCCACGTGCAAAATTCCCCCCTGACACTGCCTTGCAGGGGCACTGCCGCTGCATCCTGGGTCTTGCACTGTGATTGGTTTAAAGTAATACAAAATACAAACAAGCCAGAGCATTTTTACCCCTATAGCAGAGTGATAATGAATGGACGCAGACCTGAAACAGTGCTGAGGACAGAGGTCTGTCTAGGCAAGACTATGACATCCAAAAGCTCCGCGGAGGAGGTTGCGGTGGACAGTTGGACATTCACACACTTCTCTTATAGAGAGTAGCACAAGACTTGTATACATAAAAAGCACAAATTGGGGCATAAAAACACTCAAAACCTCATTTTGACCCGAAGACCCTCTGCTTGATTTGTGTCCTCACGCCTGTGGTTAGTGGCAACGTGTCCCTTATGTTTCCACAGTGAAGGTATGACCTCAACTTTGACATCAAATATCGCAGTTTGTGTCTGCTACCAGTCATTATAATGTTGCCTTCTTTTATCCTGAAGACCATCTTCTCCTTGTTGCTGAGTTTTCTTTACATTTACTGTTGTGCTTCCGTAGAGTCGGAGGATCTGAGCAGGACTGATTTAAAAAGACAGGTCAAAATCAATGTACCAGAGGCTGATGTATCCTGTCGGTTCATATCGTGTCTCTCGGATGTCGAGCATCAAAAGCTCTGTAGCCTACACTTCCCATGGTTCAACTACATGTCAGACTCTGTCTGCCTTGTAAATCATCATCTCTATCAGACCAGAGTTATTATAGTTTTGTGATTTTCTTCTTCTTTCTCTTTTTTGTTTTCAATCAGTTTAGTATTGGTTTCCAGAGTGGTTTTGCTCATTTCCATTTAGTTTTTATTATATACTAATGTTTAGTTTAGTTTAGTTTTTCATCTGTTTCAGTTTGTGATAATTTTGGGGATATTTGTCAGGGGCAAGATTAAAGTTCAGAATAGGTAATATAATAGAAATAACACTTTGCAAATGCAACTGACTCGCATTCATAGACATCCCAGTTTCAATAATCATGCACCAACGCCTTCTCATGCTTGTTGCATTGACAGTTTTTATATTAGTTAAATGTTTTTTCACACCTAGTTTTAGCTTTCAGTCTAGTTTGAGTTAACTACAAGCTTGTTTCAGACTCAACACTCTCACATTGTTAGGCAGGATTTTAGTTAAAAATTTGTAGTCCCAAAGATCAAACGGAGATAAATGACAAGACAGATGACAATGTTTATGTTGGTTTTCCAATGTGTAAGATTTAGGTGGCTCTATTGGCAAAATATGGCAGAAACAGAAAATAACATTCATAAGTATGTTGTCATTACTTTATAATCATCTGAAAATAAGAATCTTTGTGTTTTTGTTACCTTAAAATGAATGGGTCGTCTTCCACAGAGGTTTTCATGCAGAACAGTAGGAACAAACCTGGCATTAGAGAGGGCCTGTCATGTTTTTTGTGCATTTTGTGGCCACCAAAGGTTCTCCTATACATGCATTGGAAGGGGAGGGCGAGGCGAGGGGTGGTCAGTTGGGTGTAATCTGCAACCTCACCACTACATGCCGCTAAATCCTACACACTGGTCCTTTAAGACTCGACAAAGCTCCTCGAGAGTCACAGAAACTACTGTGCAACTTTTTTCACAGGATGAGTCGTATAAGAGGATTCCCAGCAATCAGTGGTCGTTACAGGAGGCACTGACAAACCACCTTTATCCTTCTACCTGAGCCATTCCCTCAGACACATTTCCGTTCAATAGGCTCTCAAATGAGGCACACACGTACATGCACACACTCGTCCTCATTTGTTTTCAGCTAAATTCAGCCATGTGCAAAGCTGGTTTGGAGCTCAGCTGCGTACGAGCTGCTCGCTGCCTTAAGATTCCTTCTCTTCCCTCTTCCTGTAAAAGAGCAATCATTTCTTCATTAGCCTTTTATTTGTTTCTAACTGTTACACTTCAGGGGTAACACACACAGTTTATTTGGGTACTCTTAATTACAAAAGGGAGATTGTGTGCCCTCCTCGCCAAAATGAATGTCTCTCTCAGCCTCCCAGAGGGCAACGGCAGCTTCGAGTTGGACTGTATCTGATTGCATTTTCCAGGATTGATGAAGTTATCGAAACACTGACCAGACTGACTTGGACCTTATCTCGCTTGTATACGGCTGTGAAGTCTTTAACCTGTGTCTTTCACCCTTAAGGTGAGGAGGATTAAGAGGAGAAAAGCCTTTATTTCCTATTTGTTAGTTTTTGAGATTTTTTTTTTTTCTCTTCGGAAGGAGAAGCCCGGGGGCTGTGAGAGCTCAGTCACGATAAATTACATTGCAGTGCTGTTTCTCTCTCCAGATAACCGTTCAGGAGGTATAGCTACCTTCAGGATCTTTTCATTTTTCCTGCCGTTATTAAACACAGTGATAGAATCGGCTTCCCCTAGTTGATTCAGAAATGTCAGGGTTGACAACAGAAGAAGAAATATGGCTTGCTGTTCGCAGTTTAGTGTCGCCTTCAACATCAGATCTAAGACAAAAACACTTCTGCAGACACAAGTGAAAACCACCACATGCATACGCACAGAAATCCCCTACAAATTAAAATCTAATGCAAGTAATTTGCAACAAAATTTCCTGTTTCTGTATTTGCATTCATAGAGGAGACCAGCGGAGGACGTGGTTTATAAGTCACGTTGCATTGAGCAACTGTTATATTTTCAAACCTAATATTTATTGGAAAT
>JAJHUR010131711.1:4062-18437 GCA_027495735.1 Lutjanus campechanus | reverse complement strand
TAAGTACATTCATAAGACATTATAGTGCATGTATAAGGCTTTATAGCCTGTCATAAGTTGTCATACATTATTATTATAAACATTTATAAAGTATTATAAGCACTGGACATAATGCATTATAAGTGCAGCAATCACAATGCTTTATAGCACCATGCCAAAGTGACAACAGTGTCTGAGAGAAGAGAAGAAGGGTCCTTGAGACATTATAACTACCATCACTTCAGCCAGTTATAAAGACTATAGAGAACTGCTCTAATGTGTCATAACAGATTATCAGTTCTATGTTTCTGAAGTGGAATAATGTCTTATAAACATCATACTGTTGTTGATAACCATATACAGTGCTGTCACTTTATTTAAAGCTCACAGTCATGCAACAGCATATTACTGATGTTTATAAGACATTATTTCATATCAGAAACCTGGAATTCATAATGTGTTATGATACGTTACAGCAGTTCTCTGTGTGTCTTTATAACAGCCTAAAGTTATGACAGTTATAATTTGCTATATAACCCAGGACTCTTCTTTCAAATATTTGTTATTTCGGCATGAAGTTATAAAGCATTATGAATGCTGAGCTTCCAATATATTACATCCACTACTTAAAATACTTCATAAACTTTCACCCTAAGAGTTTAGCCTTTAAATACATTGTAATTATCAATGTGCTCATAATCAGTCCCTTCAGGAAGTTGCAAAGTTGCGATTGCAATAATTCACGCAATTCAACCAATCGCCATGAATTCAGCACAACCTTTTCACAAAATTGAACCAGTCATTGTTGTTCTACCAATCAGAACAGTCCCCTGTGCAAACATCATACATGTATGTCTCAATGAACCGACTCAATGTTTTGATTTATTATTCACTTTTTTTTTCATTTTCATGTTTTTTTATTTTGTCACGGGTGCTGAAAAGAAAACACGGTTTATCATTGTCAGTGACATTTAACAACACACTGTCCACTTTTAGTTTATAAGTTTGTACTTGTTTTAACTGAGTTTGAGCTCCAGGTACTGCGTGACACGCCCAATAAAGCAGATTTTGTTTGAGTTTTTATAATCGTGAGCTTTTTGGGTAAAGTTACTTAGAACTTTAAAAAGTTGTTTGAAAAAATCACAACTTTCTTTTGCAATTTTCAATTTTCACTCCCACATTTTTATTGCCAAAAAAAAGCCTAAAACAATTTTTTAGAAAAGCTGCTGTGAAACATTTTAGGCTGCAACAATCCCAAAGACAACCCACAAAATCCTGGAGGGACTGTATAATGATTTATTATAGACGTGAGCTTCATAGGATGTTACCAAAATCATTTCTGATTATTCAAAAAATAAAAAAATAAATAAAAAAATAAAAATAAAAAATACACACGATATAAGAGCGTCAGAGAAAAGAGGAAAATCAGGTTTAATTTCATTTGTAGTTTTGAGTCTTTTACACTCTTTTTCTCTAATACATGCCTCTTACAAAACAACCTACATATAGTTTTCCAAAAAAGCAACCAAGATGGCACTGAGATCATCTTTAATAACTGCAGTACTGCAGCTGTACAGTTATGTGGACATCTTCTGGCAGCAGTGTCGTCTGCACCGGTGAATTGAAATCAACGTGGACACCTTATCGAGCCACAGGCGGTAATGCACTGCTCCGACACAGAGGCAACACGGCCACGTGTAGACACACCTGTCAGTTTGTCATTAGGTGAAGTTAAAGATGAGTGTGTGCTCCAGTGTTTTTTGGAAAGTGTGCCTTTGTCAGGGATGGAGAAGAGCATAGACATACTACAACATACAGTCATACATATCTGGAATTTACACATCCATAACAATAATGATACAAGAATCAGAGCCATAATTATACGGTATAGCAATAATAATAACAATTATTGATATGGTCTAAAAACTACACTTATGTTTTCATCTTTTCTTTCTTCAGAAAAAAGAACCATATATTTATATTTATATAGTGGAAGTCTCAAGTCTTTTTGTTTCTGTTTGTCTGACTAAATATGTCACTTAAATATTTACAGTGATTATTTTACAACCATTGGCCCAGCCCACTGAAGATACATATTCCTTTAGTTTGTCTACAATAAAAAGCGCACAGAGGAATGGAGGAGTGGTCCCAGTGCGAGGCGAGGTAGGGAGGGAGGATGTGAGGTCAGGATCCAGGGCCACACAGGGTTTCCCATGCTACATGTCAGACCTCACCCTGTCGAGGCACGCGGGGTCCCCAACCTCACACTGAAGGGTGTACAGGGTTCCCTGCAGCACTCTGTGCTCCAGGGGGCTCTAGGTCCTCCTACCCCATGCTGCAGGGGCGAACGGGGTCGTCCAGCCCGTGTCACAGAGAGGACTCACTGCCCCGTGTTCCTGGGACATCTCACCATCTGTGTCACTGTTTGGTTTGTGTTCCTCCTCCCCCCTCCTCCCTCCTACATGACCAGCAGCTGTCCCAGCACCATCCTGAACTGCTGCGTGCAGCCTGCCAGCTCCCTCACCCTCTCAGTCATCTCCCGGGCGGCTCCGGGCGAAGGATACTGCAGTGCTGCAGTCTTTGTGCTGATCACGATGTCTTTCAGTTTTTCACACAGTGTGTTGCTGCTCTGGGCCACCCGTGCCCTCACCTCGGGGGACTTGGCCTGGCGGGACAGCGTGTCACCGATGAAAACCAGCTTGTGTGCGCTGAGGATGACAAACTTGCTGTGCGCCACGAAGATCTTAGGTGGCTGGTTGGAGTTGACAGCGGTGAAGAAGGCGTCGATGGCGTTGGTCACCGTGGTGACATTCTGCTCGCACTGCTCCTGGTAGAAGAGGAGGAGCTGCCGGTCACCATGGCACAGTTTAGAGGTGGAGGGGCCTCCAGAGCCGTTCTGGGCCAGCTGATTGGCCAGAGGGTGGTGTGGGGACGGGACCCAGCCCGTCATATCATTGTTGATTGGCCGGCTGACTTCCTGCTCCAGCCGCTCAAACTGTTTAATCTGGAAGGAGAGGAGGAGATGGTGCATACTTATATTTTATTTGACTTTATTTTATTTTATTTCATTTTATTTTTATTACACAATACAATACTATTACTGTACAATACAATACTAATTCTCTGTTACCTGATTCTAAATGGATTAGTTTTTGGTCTTAGACTGCTGTTCAGATAAAACCAGTCATTGAAAAACTTTACTATTTCTTGACATTTAATAGACCAGATGATTAACTGATAAAATCCCCCCAAAATATTTCTATAATAATTGATACTAATAATAAAAAAAGTTGTTGTCTCATGAAACACAACCACATCACATCTCACAAACTCAGTTTTAGTGTACAAGAACTCATTCAACCCTGTTAGCCTGGTCAGATAAGTGCCAATCAAAGAATATTTAGATTTGCCAAATCTGCCAACTTTTGAACAACTATATAGGCAAGAGTGCAATTATCACCAGGAAGGGAAGGACATCTTCTCTGCACTTTTTAAAATACTGTTTTTGTCCCTCTAACTTTTATAGTTTCAGTTTGATTTTGTCTAACCCTGGTGTTGATTAAAGTCTCTCTAAACAGCGTCCTCTGACCGTCCAACTGCCAAAATCCAGAGTAGAATAGAGAGGAGCAGATCAACATGTTGATACAATCATCTGTTTTTGCTACAGTTCATATCATGGCCTCACAGTATTAAGCTTTACAAATAGCAGCAGGTGCCTACACACAGGCAGCCCTGTCCTCTGATTGTTGCAGCCTATGGACCCTATTCATCCACACCCCCAGACAGGACTTGTGGCTGGAAAAATACTTCTTGCTCCTGTGCATGCATTTATGAGGAGTAAAAAAAGAAAAAAAATCAACATTTCTCTATACAAGAGGTGACAGTGTGTCATTATTTTTTTCTCTTAAACAGATGTTAAAAATGATCATTAATCAAAGAAGTTCATGGCAGATCAACTAGGGTTAGTACACTAAAGGGAAAATCCACCAGTTTTCATGTAGATGTCCAGTCAGTGTTGATAGTACATCAGATAAATCAGTGATTCCTAACGTTTTTGCTTGGAAAATGAAAAATGTCATTTACCACAGCTGGAAGGTTCTGGAAAAGCTTCTTGAAAAGTGCTTGAATTTGACTGATGTGTACGAACCCTGAAATTGTAATTTTAGTTGACATGTGCAAATCTGATTTTGAGGACCTCAGAACAGACAAAGTCTTGGGGACCCTGTGTGATTTCTGGCACCCCCAGACCCTATATTTGGAACCAGTGAATTAAAGCAATAAATTCCTCAGTGCATACTGGTACATATAGGCACTGTCAGCAGCCACTGACTGGACATCCACATGACAAGTGGTGAATTTTGCTTGCTGTCTGCTTAATTTTTTACAACAAATGCATAGAGGCAGAGAAGGATGAGGACACACACACACACACACACACACACACACACACACACACACACACACACACACACAAACACGTACCTGTTGCTGTTCCAGTTGTGTCTTGTGTCTGATGATGTTGCCTTTCTCCAGCAGCTGTCTTTGGTTCTTCTCAAACTCTTCCTTTCCCTGGCAAAACAGCACACAGACACAGTTAGTGCACCATCACCTTTTCTCACTGACAGGAATTATTTCAAACACAGGTTTTTGTTTGTGGATCAGTGGGAAGATCACAAATATAAGCCCTCAGTCTCCTTCTAGTGGTGACAAACAGGAACTTCAATAACACTGATTGAACCCAGCATGCACATGTGTACACACTGTGCCGAATTCACCTATTCTGACTTCAGTTCTTATTGTTCAAAGACACACTTTGTAAGGACACCGATTTTTCCAAATACTGCCAAGAGTCGGACAGCTTGGCAGCATTCAACAGTTAAAAAAAACATCTAAGTACTAAGCTCCTGACTGACTTAATCATATGAAGCATCGCTGTAGTTCAGGCAGGAAGTGTGAAGTGTCAGATTACTTTTGAAATGTAGTCAGTCACTGAAAACAAATGACATGGCATTTTTTGTGATTAGTAACAGAATCCATTGGTTTACAAAAAAGCCATTCTGAACACTTTTGGATTAACTCAAAGTCAAACATTGAAAATATTGCGCCTTACACACAAAAAGAGATAAAGCATTTGTATGTCATAAAATCTGTGTTAGATGCATTGTCATGATTTAATAAAGCATAGGTTTAGTGCTTATTGCACATCTTGTACCACAACCTGCTAATTTACACATCAATCAATCAATCAATCAATCAATCAATCAATCAATCTATCAATCTATCTATCTATCTATCTATCTATCTATCTATCTATCTATCTATCTATCTATCTATCTATCTATCTATCTATCTGTTTGTTTGTCTATATATAGTTAGCTATATATTGTAATGTGATTACATAATCCAGATTCCCTGTAATCTGTAATCACAATCCTGTACATGGTCCATAATCAGGCTGGCACTCACTCCATTCTGCATACTCTGACATTCCTTCTGCTCCTCAACACCTCTGTACTACCTGCCACCTCCAACAGAAGCATCAGATGTGGCTTTAGCAGCTTTCTGTCTGTGTTCATGTTTATACACATGTTGTATGAACTTCTATCATCATGATAAAAACAGCTATGCTGTTTCTATTTAACTTGTGAGCCAATGAAATGTCCTCACAGCTATAGAAAAAGTGTGTGTGTGTGTGTGTGTGTGTGTGTGTATACCTGTAAATGTACGTAGTCGTAGTCCTCCATCCAGCCTTCCTCTGTGGTCTCATACGGCCTGTCCACACCTTCCTCTTCCTCTGCAGCTGTAAACTTTGGTGGAGAGGGGAGGGGCCGCGACTGAATGTTCACCTTCTCCCCTCCCTGATAAGTCCCACTTCCTGATCCTGTCATGTGACCGCTGATCTCCCCTGGGATTGGAGGAAGCGGCAGCTGTTGCTGCTGCCGGTTGGTCCGTTTGAAGAGCAGCGAGGCGTTACCGTGGAGGAAGGAGGCGAGCTGCTTGGCGTCGTCTGGGATGCCTCGTGCCGTCATGATGAGTCGATCTAAGTCATCCCCTCCCGGTGGCGGTGCTGTGAGAGCCGTGTGTGACCAGGAGATGGCGTCTAAGCTCTGACTGTGTCGAATCAAACTCTGGAAGACCTCCTCCATCTTCCCCACCTGCCGGCCCAGTTTGGTTTGCAGGGAGCGGTCCGTGGCCTGAGCAGCGTTGGCCACAGCGCCCCGGGCAAACTCTAGGAAGTCTCGGACAGTGGCGCGTACCCGGTCAGCTGCCTGATGGATGGCCGGGAGGTTCCCCTCCAGGTGAGCGGGGCTTCTCCAGTTACCTGTGATGAAAGACATCATCAGGGACACGCTGGACTCAACAGCTTGCTGGAGGCGAGACAGACGCTCCATGGCCTGCTCCAGGTCCAGGATGAGAGGTTTCCCTGGGATGGAGCCAGGAGCAGGGAGCGAGGAGGAGGATGTGTCGCGGACAGGGACCATGTCTAAGGATGAAGCAGAGTGGTTGCTCCGTGTGCTTCCTGTGCTCGAAGCAGACAACCGCTTGAAGGACATGGTCAGCTCCTCACTGGTGGACTGCGCATCACGCACAACCTGCAAAACACACAGAGACCGTCTGGATTCAGCCAGCATGCACATAAGTCAGCAGTTTATTCTGTTTCCTTTCTTCATGCTATGCTAGCAGCTCAATCTGGTGGCCAAAATACATTTTTGGTGGCCCAAATGTAAACTTATGTAAAAACAATACAGGAAAGGCAATTTAATGCAACAGAATACAGCTGTACTTGTGTTTTCCACTTTTCCCATCAACTGTGATGTGGTGTTTCCTGAAAGCGTTGTTTCAGCCTGACTTCAGATGTGTCAGATTCTACACACTGAAACCTCTGTTCCACATCACCCATTAATTGGCACAATCTTCATTACAATTTAGTTTTTTCATAGTCCACCCTTTGTGTTTCTGGTTCTTGGAGTACTGTTTGCTGTTATAGAAGAATCTTGAACTAAAAGGGACAGATGGGAATCAGGATGTTTGTTGAACTGTACTATGTTGGCGAAGGCGGATCTTAGTGGCCATAGAGTAACTTTTTGTGGCCACACACCATTGGGTCATGGTTAATGTCGAACCCTGACCTTATTTCCACAACCAAAACAAGACAAACCTTAAGAAAAAGTAACTTTTGAAAATTATTCTTAACAGTTAGAAATTTAATGAAGAATTGAAAGATAATAGAAGAGAGAAATGAGCATTACTGTACTGTTTTAATGCAAACAACAGATAACTGGCAACTAATGTTTCCAGACAAACATAAATTCATCTATGAGCATATTACAAATTAGATATGAAGTGGAAACAAAACCACAGGGACAAATTCAGAAAATACACATGAGACATTAAGTAGGGATCACCTTCTTTTGCTGCCGATTGTCTGTGAGTCTCAACGGCCGATACTGATCGTTTTTTGTGCTTTTTGTTACAGCAGCTGATGGCTTATAACAGTAATAAAGCTCGATTGATCTTGATTGCTTGATTGCTTTATAGTCTCCACCAGTGGGCAGCATAACCCAGTTGTGTAACTCCTGGCCAGTGAATGAGATGAGATGGGAGGTAGGACTACACTACACGCACACACACGGTTGTTGTGCTCAGTCACATGCAGTGTGTAGTACTAGTTTGCCTTTGGGGATTTCTGCCAGAGCGATCTGAGCATCCCTAATAAAAATGTAACATTATCAGATCACCAGTAAACCCTGTGTTCTTGTCTCAAGCTAAACTGAGACAGAATTCAAACAACTGTTTTGTACAACATCTGTACATGACAAAATGGTACTGTAACAGCTATAGGCTCAGAGTACAGAGAAACATGATACTACAGGTTCACTCACAGAAACTAGAGTAAAATGACTAAAATTGGGCATGTGTCTACACTGGACACAAAGAGGTTAAACTGATATGGACCAAACATCTGAATCTTGGTTTCTTTACCAGAATGTGGGACTGTCCCTTTAACTGTCCTACCTGTGGTGGGACATCGTAGACATAGTGGTCTCTCCTCTCTCCTCCTTTCTCCTCTCGTTCCCGTGGGAAGTCGTAGACGTCCTGGGTGGGGTGACCTCCGGTCCGCAGGCTGGCCGGGATGTCGTAGATCTCCTGTGGGGCCTGACCAACTCCGCCTCTGTCTCCATGGTAATGCTTGTCAGTCAGGATGGGGGGCGGGACGTCGTACACATCCTCTGGAATGGGTGGCTCGTCGTCGTCATTGAGGTTGTTGTGCAGGTACTGGCCTGGAGGGAGGGGCACCTGTGGCTTCAGTTTGGCAAAGTGGGGTGGGACATCGTAGGTCTCCTCTCTGATTGGCTGAGCATCAGGGACATCTTTACTGACAGACGGAGGGAAATCATAGACCTGAAGGGACAGAGGGAATATCCTGTATTACATCAAGCGTTTTTTTTTTTCTTTGTTCATTCATTTTAAGTCCAGTTTGTCCTGTCTGTCTGTCTGTCTGCCTGCTGCTTCACAGTACAAACTCTGTCTGAGGCTTCAGCCATCAACCCTTTTTCTTCCCTGACACATCAACACACCTCTTATGATGTCGGGAATTACAGGTTATTGTTCATTGACAGCTGTCTCTTTGCATGGAAACACCAAAATGAAAAATCTAGTCAGTAGTATTTTGCTTACCATTAAACCATTATCAAACCTTTATTTTGAAAGGGGTCAGTGCAGTGCTCACTAGTAATGATAATAAACTGTATCTTTTATATTGAAGTGTAACTTTATTCACTCAGTGCTGCACATCCATGTTGTCTATGTTCTTCTACTTTTGTTGCTACTATCTTTGCAGCCTGTATGCAGCCTGCATGGTTCACTGTTCACAAGTTTTGTACATCGCCAACATAATATTTTCCCACAAAACATGGCGGTTCAGAAAGTGAGACCAACAGTAGAAGAGCCCTATATATAACACTTCTGACCATTCCATTATTAGAGATTTGGTCATTATTAGGACCTTATATCATTTGTGTCTGGCACACAGCAGTCTGATCAATTTCTCATGTGGGCCCCCATTAAAATAATTGCCCACCCCTGCTCTAACCCCTGTTTTATACCATAATAATCCAGTGGTTCTTCAACTTTTTCTGACATATGCCACTTCAGAGGCTGAAAAAATATCAATCATTAACAAAGATAGGGGCAGTTTTTAGCAATGCTAGCAGTGGGCTCATGTCGGTCAGCCCACCAGTTTGATCCAGACAGACTGAAACACCTGAAATCATCAACTCCTGGATGGATTGTTATGAAATTTCATTCATTCAGAGGATGAATCTTACAGACTCCCTGGTGACTTTTCCTCTCGTGCAACCAGTGAGTTGACACTTGTGGTTCTGAGTGAAATATTAGAACTATTGGATGCACTGCCATGAAATTTGGTTTAGACATTCATGCTCCCCTCAGGATGAATTATAATAACATAGTACATTATAGCTGTAGACTCTTTTAGGTCCTACATCTTATGTTTATTATTGTGATATTTTGGGACTGTATTTTGCTGTTTATGTAACATCCTGTTGTGCGAACTGGATTGGTTAAATAAATGCAGACTTATAATTCAGATAGTGTCGTTAAGTTGTACTTTCACATTTGATCTAACCATTATCTTTTATCTGCTTCTGCTATGTCAGTTCTTTGTTGTCTCCTACAGTGGAAATAAGTTCAGGATGATATCATTCTGTCTCTCAGTCTGATATGTTGCATTGTATAGATATATTTACCAGAGAATATTCACAATAAGCCAAACCAAATAAACTAAAGGTGGTGAGAGTACTCACACATATAATACAGTCCATGTTCAAACTGCCAGAGTCAAGTTATAGTACATATTTGTCACACATAAAAACACAGTAAGTCCAAATCCAAAGCCTTACCGTCTGCTGTGTGTTCTTGTCTGTACTTGCTGGGGTGTCATATATATCCTGACCACTAGAAGGCCCCTTCACCACCATGGGAGGAGTGTCATACACCTGAACACAGAAAAAAGACAGACATTCTTAAGACCTCTGTAAATTTAAGACTTTTTAAAATTAAAATTTCTTTGAGGACTTTTCAAGCCTTGCAAATACACAGGCTATTAATCCTGCTGCATCACACCACTGTAGAACTGGAAAGATGGGAGCTATTAATGACTCAGTGTAGTTGTTGGTACCAGATGTTGTGATCATTTCAAACATGTCAGAAGCAGCTGCTTTCTTGGGATTTCTCTACACTACACTGTCTGTGGTACAGTCACATAAAAAGAGGAAAACCTTGATGTGGACTTAAATCAACAAAATGACTGAATGAGGAAAAGAAAAGTTTTAGAACATGTGTAAAAGGAGAGCAAAAGCAGGGAAACAGGAGGAAAAGACGGTAGAAGGAGGAGGAGAAAGGGAGGGAAAGAAAAAGGAAAGAAGGGGCCAAAGACGGAAAAAGGCAATAAAGAGAAAGGAAGAGGAGAGAAAGGAAGACAGAAGCAGGGATAAAGGGTTGTGGTTATGAAAAGAAGGTGGGAGGAGAGGACAAGACAAAGGAAAGGGAGAGGCTGAGAAACAACAGAAAAGAGAAGAGGAAAAAGGAGGTGAAGAGGGCGCAAAGAGCTGTCCCAGGAATTTGACCTAGTGTGGTTTTGGTCACGTGACCAAGTCTCTGTGAGACAGTAAGCTTATTGAGGAAATGTTCGTCCATTAACGCGGTCTCCCTTATCTGTCCCTCAAAAGTCCTATGCTCTCTCATTTCTCTGTGTCTCTCACACACTGGAATGACTTCCTGCCTTTGACCTCTGACACACACACACACACAAAATGCATGTGTCTGTACAGAAGCAGCTGGGATGAAACCCCAATTCTACTGAGACATTTATACAAAAAAATGTGAGAAAGAGGAAAATCAGCAAGATCAACCAGAGGTGGAAGTAACAGATTACTACTGCTACTCAAATGACTGTAATTAAAGGACAAATCTGTAATATATTTACAGTAATAAATCACAAAATAACAATAATGTGTCATCAGAGATGAAGGAATCATGTTAAGTTGAAGTGCTCCCTTCACTTGACATACTGTAAATGCTTAAAGCTGCGATGTCCTCCTTTGAAATTTTCATTCTGGACCACAACAACTGTTTTGTAACTCTATTACAAATTAACAAAAGATTAAATTAATGCTGAGTTTTTGCTGAATAAGTAAGTGTTTATGGATCTAAGAAATCATTAATAATCTTGTAGAAGCTGTAACTGTTAAATTGAGCAAACTGTTAATGGGGTTTGGCAGCAGTGAGACAGACAGCCACTGAACTCATCATCCAGAGTGTGTTATTTCAGAGCAGTGGGCTTTTGTTTTCAGGATAACAGGCTGAACTTGACACTGACAGACAACTGACAGTTTTAAACAGCTGATCAGCTACAGTGGAGGATTCATTGTGACTTGGTATGGTCAATTTACAAGGCTGCACACATCCTGCAGTCCTGCAGAGCTCCTGCAGCCTGTCTGTCTGTGCTGTGTCTGGAGAGGAGGGGGTGGGGAAAACAATGCACTTCAACCATAGACTGTATATTAAATAGGATTACGACTTATTTAATATACAGTCTATGGCTCCAACTGGCTATATGGACTCCAGTCCTCATTTTTGTATGTGCAATGGCTACATATTGCTCCTTTAAATATTTTTTTTAGGTACTTATGTTTTTAGAGACTCTGACACCCCTCCACCTCAGAAACCAGTGATAAAACTGCAGAGGGTGAGGCTAACGCAGCTAACATTAGCCATGGTGCAACTGCTGCTGACTTAGGAGCTACGGATAAGCCGAACAAGTGAAGACCCACAAAGTGTGTGTAGCAGGGGGGGCGCTCCATCTCTCTATCAGCTCAGGGATACATGGGCTAAAAAACGTGGAAGAAGCCTGCTGTAAACTGATCACAAAGAGTCGATGTTCCAGTGTAAACAGTTCTGCATCAGATATCTGCTGTCATGTTCTCCGTAGACATTCAGGAAGTGTGAAGCACTGTGTTCTGTACCCCACAGCTGTACTGTGACCTCACTGTGTGTGTGTGTGTGTATGTGTGTGTGAGAGAGAGAGAGATAGCTTGTTGTGGTCAGAGCCATCTACCATGGGGCGTCTCCCACACGGCAGACATTTTGATGAAGTGCCTGGTGTTGCGGTGCATTCATTCTTCACCTTTCAGATTGCCCACTTCAGAAAAGCCCAGCAGCTACATCTGTTATTACAGCTACACATCTTCCTCCTGCTCTTCCTCATCTTCCAATCCTTCATTTTCCCATCATTCATTGTCATCTTGTTTTTCTTCATACTGTGCTCCTCCTCCTCCACCATTTCTTCCTCCCACAGCTCATTGTGCCCCTCCTCTTCCTCCTTCTGCGACTCCAGCTCTCATACTGCTGTGGTTGTATATGAGTGACCTTTCTCTTTTGGCTCGTCAGCATCAAGATTCTATGTACATTTTGCCTGTGTGTGTGTTTGTGTGTGCCTGCTTATTAAGCAGAAACATGGAGAATAGTATGTATGCAGGAAAAACTACAGTGTGTGTGGAATCAAATTTAAAGGTGCACACACACACACACACACACACACACACACTGCATATCCAACCTGCCTGTTGGTTATAAATGACCGTCATCTAGATCTAAAGATAGATGTAATATTTAGAGGTTGAATGTTACATCACATCAAATATTAATATTCTGCAGACAGAAAGACTCCTTGGTGCCAAACAATCTCTTTGTGTGTGTGTGTGTGTGTGTGTGTGTGTGTGTGTTGTACAAGACACTTTGATGAATAAGAATACAGTGCTCTGATACGATACACCAGCATTTGTAGTGTACAAATCCTATACGATCACTCACACACTTACTTTACACCCGTCATTCCCAAACACTGGGTCGTGACCCCCTGGTCTGAGTTATATTGGACCTGGTTTCTCCTCCATTATCTTAGAAGGAGTCTCCTGAACAGGAACTATATTCTGTGATTATCCTGACACATAGACTATTTCAGTAACCTCCTGTTTGTTGATCTGAGCTGGTTTTTGTTTGTTTTAATTATTGCTTATGTTTGTTTGTTTTTTTAATTATTGTTCTAGTGGAAAAAAAAGAAAACACAATAAATATATTGTGTAAAAAAATATATTGTTCAATACCAAACGTGATCTGAACTCTGAGTTCATATGAGTTGGCTTTATTATTTATATTTTTATTATTATGTGACTGAATATTGCACAATGTATGTAGAAACAGCCGGTCCAGAAGAATCATTCACACTGTCACACACACACACACACACACACACACACACACACACAGCAGTCTGACCTGTGTGTTGTACTGCTGGCGAGTGGGCGGCACGTCGTATATGTCCTGCTGGGTTGGTGGCTGATGTCTGGGCGGGACGTCATACTCGTCCTGCTCTGGTTTCACTGTGTCGTACACGTACACCTGTCCCACCCGGGTAGGAACCACCACCTGCACACACAAACACAGAGAGCACAGACTCAGGTCAGATTCAAGAATAACACAAACACACACACACACTACCAGCATCAGTGTAAAGGGAAGAGGATGGATATTGACCCTTCTAGAAATATTTGCCAACCATATCAACAGAAAGAGAAAAGCCTGACATTTATTAAGATGAAAGATTAAACTCAGGATCTTAAATCTTAAAAGTCCCTTTCTTTCCTTTAAAAAGTCATTAAGCTTGTGTTTATGTGACTATGGCAACCTGCAAGGGTCACAGCGCCCCACCCAGTGAAACTAAAAGGCTTCTTCACCTTTGAATGAGAATTTATTGCTTCTTCACACTGAATGAACAGAGACTTAAGGCTGTTCAGTCTCATTAAAAACGAGCTGCTGACACACAGACACACACAGGCAATAAAAACAGAGCAGGGGTCCTGTCATAGTTGTCGTGGGAACCAGGCTGCCCTATTGTGTGCCTGTTTAAACTCTGTATTATATGGTTTGAGTGTAGAGTCAACCAGCCAGCCTGGGAAAACACAACAGCTGTGGTATACAACACACACACACACACACACCCACACAGACCGTCCTGTAGACACACACACACACACACACACACACACACCATCCCCTGCCCTGTCAGATTGATAACCCATGCTATTGATCACCTGTCTGTGTCCTCCACCCTAGAGAATAGACACACTAATGTTAAGTGATCTCTTTGTGTGTGTGTGTGTGTGTGTGTGTGTGTTTTGTGTGTGTGTGTGTGTGTAGTAATAGTAATAGCCTGCTGAGCCTTTTAATCCCTTCAGGAGATCAGTACTCTGGGTCAGTGGTCACCACAGACAGACATCTTACAATCATAAGTCACTTGTGGGATGTTCACCACT
>JAJHUR010131706.1:18348-37030 GCA_027495735.1 Lutjanus campechanus | reverse complement strand
CGCTAGAACTAACGTGTGATTCACATTTCAATATGTCTAGCGCTAACCAAACACTCCCTACAGCACAGATGTTCTCTGCAAATTGACGGACAGATTTTCTTTATGTGAACGCTCTTGCATAGTGCCTTATAACTAAAGAGGAGTTTTAAAGGGAAATTAAATTGGATTTTTTCCTCTGAATGGGATAGGCGACAGCACTTTGTGTTGAGATTTAAGTAGAATCAAAAAATGGTATTATGTGCAAAAGCTGTCAGTAGTCAAGTGAAGTTTATTTTGTATAGTTTCATATTCCATGCAATGTCTCACTTCACGGCCCAATCACTGAAAATTTAAACTTACACCAATGTTATCTTAGGGTTATTGGTTAAAAATGAATATGAACAAACTATGTTAAAATTGGTGTTTTACAACTGTCCTCGAACCGCATGCCCCAATGTAAGCGCCTTGTTCATTTGTGTTGACACACCTTTCTGTTACCAAGGAACATACTTCATCAAATTTAAATGGAATAGAGAACCAATAGAATAGTAATCAAATCTTCTGCAAAATAGAAATAGACCTTAAAAAATCGACCTAGATACTATCCAAAACTTGTCATGCCTATACCATGCCATACAAAAAATCTGAAGTAACATCATTAGATGCTACTGTGATAATGTAATTATTTAGAGGCGTGTTTTTATTTGAGATAGAATAAATCATAATTTAAAGAATAAGTTATTACTTATTCTCTATGTGTTACCATTGCCCCCCAAATGCTATTAGAATTGTCTCTACCTAAGGGGCAATTGTAAACTCTCACTTCTTGTATTAATTTAACATTACAATCTCATCCTAAGGTAAATTAGCACCCAAAACACTTGGGGTAAAGAGTTCGACTGAAATGTTATGGACATGGCAGCATGATCTCCCAGGTCTTGGTATGAATTCAGTAGGATGCAAGGGCAGTTTGACCTGACCTCTTCACACAACATACCAGACTACTGTACAAGGGATACCTCATATATTATTGATGGTAGTTTGGGAGCCCATTGCAGGTCCGCATAATCGATGAAAAGGCAGATATTTTAGCATGAGCCAGTTGTATTTGCTGCTGATGTTTCCACACGTATGCTAGCTTTAATCCACACATTAACCCTCCCCTCCTCCTTAAGCATCCTCAGCGCCCCAAAAACAAGGCACTCATTGTAATTCGTGAATCCTATTAGGATTGGCCCTAGAGTCGGCCTCTGCTTAGCAAATAAATAATGGTAATGATGATGATCCCTCATCTTGTCACTGGGGCTCTCCCCCGGGGGCCTCGCAGTGCAGGTGGAGGGAGCCTCTCCTGGCCTAATTGGTTCCAACCCTGCAGTCTTCTCTCCAGCCTTTTCTCTCTCCCTCCCTCCTTCACTCTTTCTCTCTCTCTCTCTCTGGGCCCAGGGACACACTTGGTAAACTTGTCTTTCTCCTTATACGTGTGTGTGTCATCACTACCTTTAATGTATTCTTGCACAAGCATGAAATCACAGGTATACCAGGTATACACCAGCACTTTCTCTCTCTCTCGGTACTGGTCTAGCTCTGCACACACATATGGATGGACAGTTGAGCTGAAAACACACCCACAAACATCTATAGACTGTAGGAGAGAGCGGGGCATCTTGTCAAATGGGTAAGTTGTCACACTGACTATATCTCCCACACCAGAAGGTGCTGTCTGAAAAAATTTAGCTGTATTTTTCAACAACCACAACTAAAGTGTACTATCTACAGTACATGATAAAACTCTGCTAAGTACACATATAATTGTATGAATTTTGTACAGAATAGAGGATTTGATTGTTTTTGAGCACAAAGTATCGTCAAAGTAAAAAACAGAGTCCTCCTCCTCCTCCCGTCATCATGGAGTCTTGTGTGTTGCGTCCTGTCAGCATGGAGTGCGAGCGGTAGCAATTTGCTCAATTATGCATTATCCTGCTGCAGCCCCGAAGAAGCTGAAGCTGGTGCTTGTTAAAATGTATTCTGCTTCACACGGTATTAGAGCTAGTAATTAAATTGCTATCAATGATTTAGCCACAAAACAGTTAAAATCCACAGGAGCGTGCATAATAAGCCTTTACAAAAGTAAAAAGACTTTTACTAACAAAAAAGTGGATTGTTGGTATGTACTGTAAAAAAAGAAAAAAAAAAAGAAAGTCAACATGGTCTGAAATGAATAACTAAAGACTAACAAGGTAAAACGTTAATAATATACAAAACATCTGTCTCACTAAATCAGACTTTTACCTGCAAAAAATATTGTGGAGAGACTTTGCTTTTATACATATTCTTATTTTATGAAAAATATAATGTGACAATTAACCCTGCATAGTGTGACAACTTACCCGATGATGGGGTGGTTTGTCACAAATGCACATTCCGTAATATGTAACAACTGTGCATCCAAAAGTGAGTCCTGCAGTCAAAAAAGCGAATTGGAGCCATAGATAGCATATTTAGGTTGAAATCCTTTTAAATATATAGTCTATTGTTAATTCATTTCTGGTGACATATGGTCATTTTGTGATTTGTTACAGTAAATATATTACAAATTTCTCCTTTAAGTATTTATAACTATATTAAAGTGAGAAGCATAAATCTAAAGATTGCACAACAATATATTACTTCATGTAATATGGAAAATGAGTAACTGTGATGTACTGAGATTGCAAAATTGAAGTGAAAGCAAAAAGGTGTGACAAGTTGCCCTGGTGTCCCCCCACTGTGGAACAGGCTGCCAATATTTTGCCACCGTCTTCCTCTTTGGCCTCTTTTTGGCTTAAACACCTTGAATTGTTTAATAGTGGAAGACAGGGAACAGTTTCCATCTCTTTACTTGTCTGCTAAGTCTATAAATCTGACCCCTGACCTCCACTGAGCCTATCTCCAACCATCACCATATCTCATTACATCCCCACTTGAAAAAAGACGCCATTTTATAACACACAAGATTGCAAAGTCATTCTGAATGTATGAGTAATGGAGATTAATAATCATTCAAATCAGATTGGATAATTGAATTGTGGCGCCTCAATGAAAAATGGAAGGAAATAAAAGAAGTGTTATTTTGCAACAGTTATTAAAAGAATCGTGTCAGGGCTTTAATTTAACACTTCAGAGGTTCTGTCAGGAAATATGGGATTTGATACACACTATTCACACTAATGCACGCACACTCACACACACACGTGTCACAAAAACAGAGAAAGACAAGAGAGCAAACGAGTGTAAAAAAAAAAAAAAACTTTCTAAAAATAAACCCGGTCCCTGAGCTTTGTAAAAGGTCTAAAATGTTGTTTTGTTGCTTTGAGGATAGAAGGGAGAAGCAGCTTTAGCATTGGCCTGTGGAAGAGACTTTCTGAAACATTTCTCTAAAAATCAATACCTTCTCTGCTAGGCAAAGAGGATCTCTAATATAGTTTTATGTTATTATTTTTCCTCACACATTGCCACATTTCTCAGTGGCTGGCGGAGGGAAGATGGATTTTCTCTTCGACTGGATGCTAAATGTGATTCTGAACGTGGTGGGTCAATGAGATGATGCAGAGGCTGCACTCTTAAAAAGGGATGCGTTACTTTCTGCGCATCCATAAGTGCAGTTTGACACCTCACAAACTTGTATTCCCTCACAGCGCTGTATAATGCTGTGCAAACGTGCAGAAAATGACATGTCACACATGTTCTGCGTTGAACTGACAAGCTGTGTGTGGCCTCAAAATGCACCCGTGAGTGTGATACTTAACACCTCAGAATCACATATTAAGGAGAGGGGGATTATGGAAGTTTTTAACTGTAATTTGATCACTGCCGATACTGATTACAGCCTATTAAATGTCTACATTTGGTTGTATAGACAGAAAATAACCTGAATACTATGGAAATGTGGGATCAATAATGATTTTTTGGGATCAGATAAATCAGACCAGCACCTCTGCGCAGCTATATCAAAATACATGATCATTAAAATTAAAAATAACAAATTCCCTGCCTGTTTCAAGCCTGTGATCCTTTGGCCCAGACAGACTGTACGCCAGATTCACTATTACTCACAGTAAACACACACTGGGTCCCTGTGGTGTGTGAAGTTGGTTAAGTGAGAATATCAGCGTGCTTTGCTCTATATCTGGTACAACAGGGACCTCTGTTGGGTAAAATTATCATGACATGTAAGCTGTGTCAGTACAACACATTGTAATTCAGTATGTGACATATTTGCTGCAATACGTGTTGGTTTTGCACATGAAAATTCAGCTTTTTAACTTAATCTTGTGACCCTTTTTCTTTACTTCTCTTTATTGCACCCTGCTGGTTCTTAAAAGAACCAGAACTATGTGATATATGCTGCATTTGGCAATGTATTTAGTTAAATAGTATTCAAAATATGAATGCATGTTCTGATGGCCTAAATGACTTCCAATATTACTGATTGTTATGAAAATTGGTTGGTGAAAACCTGTTTTTATGCAGTTGGTGTTTGAAGCTAAAATCCCTCTTTTTTTTATCTGCCCAAATACTCACACTCACACTTGGATGCCACTAAATCCTACTCACTGGTCCTTTAACTCCTTTAACTAATGAGGTCTTCCTGGCTTTTCTTGTTACATAATCAACACATGTCTTTGGCATTGTGAAAACTGAGCTTGACAGCTCAACTAGTTTCCATGGAAATGTGCAAGAACTTTCAAACGATTTCCATGGTTGAGAATAAACTGTTGAGCGTGGATAGGAAGACGCAGAGGTTCAGAATCATGTAAAGGTTTAAACATGTGTAGTATGTTTCCATGGCAACAGCACACACTCAATTTGCTCTTAGGGACCATGGGATACAGCTGAAAGCTCCAGGGGAAGCGCACATGGGAAGCCTTCACCTTTCTGACAGAAAGTCTTTAGGAAGTTGTGTGGCAGTATAAAAAGCAACATGGGATGGGACTCCCATGTCCAACTTGTCAATTATTGACTTATTATTTTTACTTGGTTTGGTTTCTGAGAAGATGATGGTTTGGGTTATTATATACCATGTGTTAGGAACGCTTTCTTATCACATGAGCAGAACAAGTGAGAAAGTGAACCTTGAGTTGATTCATTATCAATAAATATTGTTTCTTTATAATTTACTGTAGGTACATTTAGTACATTTAGTTTTCATTGGTATTTTTTGTTTGATGATAATATGAGAAAATAAATAAAATTCAAATAAAACTAAAAGTTTACCTGCAGAAGTTTTGTTCTTGATGTGGTGTCTCCACTAAAAATGAAATTCTCTTGAACTGAACATATTCATTGCCTCAGCATCATGCCGTTGCCCCCTCCATGCTCTTGCCCTCTGGCATATATCTACAGTATATATATATACACACACACACATATAAAATCATCCACCCACAGAAATCCACAAACATTTTGGCAACCCTCCTCCGTCCTGCCTGTCTGAAGTGGCAGGGTCAAGGGGTCGGGGATGACAACATGGCAGCTGTGATATCTTCCGCGCGGTCCCTCGGTCCAGAGCGGCATGAAGCAGAGGCTGTTTCCCAGGAGGAAGTGACCCATGTCTGAAGGGGTGCTCTGTTGTCCAATCAGAGGACTGCTGAAGCCTGGCGGCGCTACCTGCCCGGGCCATGCTGCTCCTCTCTTCTTGACAGACAACAGAGAAGGAAGGAGGCGTGACCAGGGAGCTCATCATCTGCATCCGGACGAGGTGGATGAGCGTGAGGGAGAGAAAGAGACAAACACAAACACACACGTAATGAATGAGAGAAATCCATCTATTCTACAATTTTCATATTCCAAAAGTTTCATTTAGAACTCAACAGGTTTTACAGAGCAGAGCCAGGGGGTTCTACCGAGAACCCTTCTATATTCCAAGGGTTTTCTCAAGAAGATGCCCAAAGGGTTCTGCCAAGAACCTTTTTATATTCCAAGGGATTTATCAAAAATCCATCCAGGGGGTTCTACCAAGAACCTTTTTATATTCCAAGAGTTATATCTAGAACACACTTGAAGGGTTGTATCTAGAACATGCCAAGTGGGTTCTACTAAGGACCTTTATATATTTTTAATTTTGTCTAGAATGCTTTTGAAGATTCTACAGAGAACCTTTTTATATCCCAAGGGTTTTATCTAGAATCCACCCACGGGGTTCTATTGAGAACCCTTTTATATTATGGCACAAAAAACCTTGACAAACCCTTGATGCTACAGGGATGAAGGGAAACCGGGGTCTTTGAATGAAAATGGTTCTTAATGGAACTCATTGTCTTACAAAGAACCTGTGACAAACCCTTACTTCAAAAAGAACTCTTTTGGAACCGTTATTTCTAAGATTGTATGCAAAGAGAGACAGAAGTGAACCTGTGTCTGTGTCCTGTTATTCAGGCCTGTAATGAAATGTCTCTTCAGACCTACACATGCCATTCTCTGCATTCCTGATCTCTGAGCTGTCCCTTTACATAGCAACGCATCCCCACAGTATTTCCCATGGCTAATTACACTGCACTCAGGGTAGCTACGGAAAATAGCTCTGCATCCTTTTGAAGTTCTGGAAATGCCTCCGTCTCGTTTGAATCTCTCATTTGTTCCCTGACATGTGAGGAAATGAAAGCCATTCTTCCCTTCACTGTGAATGACACCAATGACTAAGTGATGACAAATTCTTTTTTTTTTTTACAGATTCACCTCTTTTGACACTTCCTCTACACAAATAACAAGTCTGTATAATGAAACTCAAAATAATGTCCATCTAAAAAAGTTTTTTTCCCCCCACTGCCGTCATGAGGGTAACTGATGGAAAGTTTGATCTAGAATCCAACAAAGGTGTTCTACCATGAACCTTTCATCTAGAACACATTCAAGGGGTTCTACTGAGAACCTCTTTGTATTCCACCTGTAGTGATGCAACTAGCAATGATTGGTTTGCCAGAGCTGAGGGGGGCAGCAACAATAGTGATGGAGTAGGCTACAGTAACTAACAGTATGGTGGAACCACAGAAAAGAAGTGGCCAAGAAAAGTTTCTGATGCTTCAGATGAAGCAAAAGAGAAAATAAAAGAGAAAAAAAGAGGCAGTGAAGACAAACAATGGTCTAACTTTTCCTCCTTGGATAGTTGTTGCTCTTGGTCTCTTCGGTATTTTCTGGGAGGCGCTCAATGGCTTAATGGTGGCACAAAATGTCAGTTTTACTGAACATCAAAGCAGGTGTACAGGAGGAGCTGACATGATTTCCAAACCGACCTTTAATGGTTATCACAGATGCATACCTAATACACTTCAAATAAAATCGGTGAAGTGGCCTGTGTTCTGCACATTCATGTCCTCAACTGCAGTAATACTCGGTTTACAGGTTTGTGTGGACCAAACCATTATATTTTTCATGTTTTATGCCTCTACAGAACATTCATCACAATCTATTCAGCACACAGGCTTTTAAGGTCATGTGTGAAGTTTACAAATGAGCAAGAAAAAAAACAATGTGTGTTGAAAATTCAAGTATTAAGTGTTATTGCTGCTTTGGACCAAGAACAAGCATATCAGCCACAGCAGGTGATGAAGCTGAGTTTGATGTGATGCCCGCTGGTCCCTCTCAAATCTCCTGCAGCAGGTTGGCGGGGAAGAAGCCGAGCTTCCGTCCTGTACTGACCTTCAGGTAGCCATTTACCTCCTCACCCTTCTTCACCACAATCTGAGGACACACACACAACAAACACTCTTAGACCGGGACAGTTTTTAATTTATCTTTGGCAAGTGTAGGAGATATTTTCCTTGATGTATGGAAGAGTATTAGTGCCAGGCATGAGGTGAAAAGAACTAAATTTGAAATGTCAAGAGTAAAATTGAAATGCCATTTCAACTTTACTTTACTTTAAATCCCTCTGTTGATTTATTTTTTCTTATGCTTGGCATTAATACTGACATTTCAATTTAATTCTTAACAATTCAACTTTATTTTTGACATTTCAACTTTATTCAACTTATTCTTTTGACTTTATTCTCGACATTTTGAGATTTCGACTGCTTGACTTTATTCTTAATCTTTTTTACTTTATTCTTGACATTTCAACTTTATTATCAACATTTCAGTTTTATTCTCAAAATTAATAAAATAATATATACTGGTGCTAGATGGCACAGAAGTGTGTGTTTTTTTCAACAAGAAATCTATAGAGAGCACACAATAATTTAAGTGAAAATTAATCTGCACTTCAATATTTGTGATGTGCAGTGACAGATTTATGAATGCAGAACAAGCCTCAACAGCAAGCAAGTACAGAAATGTGCATATAAAATACAGTTGGAGCCTGTGGGAGGAACTATTTCACAACATTTGAGTAAACAGTAGAGCAAATGATATAATCTCAGTTTTAACATATTGTATCTCTGCTGTGGAACGTCCTGCTGAGGCAGAACAAAATACTTTGGATTTGAGTGTCACTCCCACAATCTGAGTAGATCTAAGTGCATCAAGTTGAGGTTTCTGGAGAAAAAGTGAGAAAAGATTTTGAATAGTGTTCACAAAATCAGGATCTGGCACTTAAAAACTGTGGGTCTGTTCCTGAAGACGCTTAAATCTTGCTTTGCAGATTTGTTAAAGCCACTATGCGTAGAACTGGAAACTCTCCAACTTTGGCACCACATGGTGGTAACATAGTATAGACACTGTAGCTGACAGCAAAGCATGCCGCTGAATAGTTTTCATGTCTTCACACGAGGAACAAGAATTTAAAGTTGGGTTTCAGGTTAATTTACAGCGAAGGTTAAATTTAAGCAGCTGTGAGGTTGAACAAGGTTAGATGTTAGTGACTGAACATAAATCAGTGATAGTGAAACATTTAACTCTTCATGTCAACATGACGCATGCTTACAGTATGTGTGTGTTCGTGTGTGTGTCTTTCATAGCTGTCACGTTACCTCACATGATGACTGTATTCACATGAATAACACTATTTTTAATGAATTGAAGTGGAAATCACAATGTGTTTTATTTTTATTTCTTTTCAAATAGCGGTGTATAGAACAACATGCTTATTGTTATTTGTGGTGATGACCTCAGCATTTTTTGAGACCAATTTCTTACTCAAGACCAGTTAGTTGGGGACAGCTGGTGCAATTGGGAATAAAAGCTGTGTTAGGGGTTAGGGATAGGCATGTAGTGGTTATGGGTAGGGATAGGGTAAGTCTCCACAAAATTAATCACGTGTGTGTGTGTGTTAACCTGGTCTTTCTTCAGGGTGATTTGGCCCATCTCTCTGTTGCCGACGAAGGAGCGTGTCACCTTGTAGACCCTCTCTCCTGCTCTCACTCGGATGATGTAGTTGGCAGGTATGAAGCCCGTCCTCTCTCTGATCTTCCCCTGGTGAGGCAGAAACTTACAGTGAGGTGTTGCTGCCCCAGTTTTAAATGTAGATTTCTCAGATGGCACAATATGAACTTTAAGTTTACATTTTGTCCAAAGTGACAATGAAACCTGAGTCACTGACAAAAACAGCTGGCAGGATGATGAAGAGGAAAGAGCACAATAACAATCACTGTGGAAAACAAAGCTGCTGGTGTGGACCAAGAGATGTAGCCTCATCTCACCCACAGTCAGCTTTACCAAAATTCATTTAGTCTGGAAAATGTTAAGTCACTCCTGGCCAGGTAAGCCAAAGGATTCAGATAAAGATACAACTCAGTGTTACTTAAAACATCCATGCAAATCTCTTGTAATTTTCTTTATTTGTTTATTTGAGAGGAACACTGCTCACTAATGAATGTGAGCCTAGAAATACAAGCTATGAACATGCATGTATGAGATTTGAGCAAGAATGATAATTAATATCAGTAAGCTTTTAGACTAAGTCTAAAGAAGTAAACATGGTTCAGCACATGGTCTATCTGCTGTTTCAGATTTATACTGAATGTAATATTGGCAGATAGTTTATGAGAATTATAACAGAGCCACAATGTTTTATTTTTACAGTTGTTTGTGTTGTCTGAGAACTGCCTTCATCTGCTGAATCATACAGCTTACTTTAAATGATATAAGCCTATTTACCCTTTTGTTCAGATGCTGCAAATGATTAATTTATGTTCTTGACCTTTTAAAAAGTATCGCTTTGAAAGAGAGGTTCAGCATTGTAGACTGCAGCACTTAGTCTCACGGTTTACCTTTATTTTTTGCCCTTTGATTGTTGATTAACTTAACAACATAAATACTGAACACAAAGTTGTATAAAGTAGCAGTGCAGCTTCATGAATGGACTATAATTGTCCAGTTTCAAAGGAATCAAAATCCCAGACCTACGTTATGACCAAAATCTTCTTAATTGATCCTCAAGCCACCTGGGTGTCTGTCTGTAAAATGTCATAACTTTTGGAGAGCAGACATGATTAAAATAATCACCTTGACATCAGTGTGAGTGACATGAGAAACCAAATCCAGAACTCACCCTCCACCACTCCTCATTGGAGTCATCTATTACTGTGATGCGGTCACCAGCACTGTGGAGCAAACAGGATGTGATTATTTTTTAAGATTTTAATATTCAAGTATTAAATAATTACACAAGCAAATACGTGTAAGTACGTCAAGCAGAAAGAGACACTCAGAGGGCATATTGAAGGTGTGGAGAGGAGCTTACTGAACATCCAGGTCGTCTTTCTCTATGGCTTTGAAGCGGTACAGAGCCAGATAGTAGTGAGACTGACTGAACACACCGATCTTCCCCGGCTGAAGCTTTTTAGTCTGATAAACACAAACATACAAAGCACAGTACTGACTTAACGTCACCAGTATTAAGAAAATATCTCCATACATAGATGGACTATGAGACAGTGGGCCTCTGGGCACAGACATAGTCTGATAAAAGGCCTTATAGCGCTCCAACAGGAGCAAGACAAACAGACTAAACATTATCGCTGTCATTTTGCATCTCCCCACGGCCATTTTGTGTCTCTTTCTAGTCACTGTGTGTCTATTTTGTCAATTTCAGGTCTCGTTGCAGCTGTTGTGTGTCTTCTTTGTGGTTGTCTGGTGTCTCCTTTTGGTCATGTTGTATATTTTTTGGTTGTTTTGTGTCTATTTTGTTCATTTCAGGGCTCTTTGTGATCATTTTTTCTCTTTTGGGTTGTTCTGTGTCACTTTGCAGTTGTTTTGTGTCTTTTTGTAGCTGCTTTGCATCGCTTTGTAATTGTTTGATTGACTTTCCTGCAAGAAATGTCACTGTCATTTCAAACTCAGACTCTGGACCACTGATCCTCTGACCACTTGGGTCACTGGTCCTGTGCCCGATAGGCTTGTTTAGTAATCCATCCACATCTTCATTACAGTTAGTGCTTCACATTCATCAAATATAATTTCGTTTGCCAATATTATCGTCATTAATATTGTAATGTTTTTCACTGATATCATCATCATCATGTCTGACCTTGTCATCCGCAGGAACCTTGTCTCCTTTTTTGTCTCCTTCTGTGTTTGCTGATACACAACATGATAAAAATGAGACAAACAAACAAAAAGAGAGAAAATTATTCACCTTTACATGCTGTATCTCCACTATTGTAGAGAACATTTGATGGTATTTCTGCTGCTGTGTGCACCAAAAAGCTCTACATGGACTGGAGCAAAAAACAAACTTAATGCAACAGTGAGAAAGAAAAAAGATCTGCACAGTGTAATGATTTTTATTCAACAGGGACCTTTGTCAGGTTTTTGGTAAACATTTAAAGGGAGATAGCGGACATGGAGTCATAGAGAGCGAAGCGAAGGTGGTATATAGCAAAGGTCCTGAACCTGGAACATGAAGTTAAACTTGTCAAACAGGATATTGTATCTCTCTACCCTTTCCGATACTGACAGCTGCAGCGTGTACTTACCTCCGTCACCTCCTTCATCCTCCTGTTTGGGCTGGGAGTCATCATCCTCCATCATCATCATCATCTGAACAATTAGGATAAACAGCAGAAATACATTTATACAGAGCACACTGTAACACATTTTACTACTGAATTGTGCTTAAAGATGAATTAAATAAAAGTGAAAATAAATTTGAAGAGGACAGAGGGAGGAAGAGGTACAGTAAGTAAAAACAATGTAGGCTACTGTGATAGTAGATAAACATTTATAGGAAATAATTTATAAGAAGATGAAAGGAACCAACCTGAGGATCTAGAGTCTAGGTTAAGTCAGGGTCTGGGTTACCTGCACATTAAAGTCTGCATAGTGTGTGTAATAGCTCTGTCTGATGATACCCATATGCTGTGCAAAGTGTCTTTAGTGAATTCACACTCACATTCTTCTTGTCCTCAGACCCTTTCTTACGCTCCTTGTTGGCCATGATCACACCGATGCGCAGCGTCTCAAACACAGGGTCAGTGCGATTTGACTGTGCTGCCAATCAAACATCATCGATCAATAAACAGAGAAAACACAAAGATGTATTCTGATCAATTTTACTGTAACAGCAGCAAAAACAGGCCTGATTGATGTTATTCCTACAATCTTTGATGGTTACTTTAGAGGATTTTGAGGGCTGAAGAAAATATATAATACATACAAAGAATTAATTGCTTAAATAAATTATTGAATATATATTTCTATAATTAAGTAAGTGAATAAATATTATTGAATTTAATGCTTAACTGTCACCATATATAATGGCATATAATTCGAATACCTGATATGATACTAATACCACATTTTTCACGTGCAGCTTTTGAACAAGAAAACATTAATGGAGTTGAAGTGGAAAAAGTGGACGGAAATATTCATAACAATATTTATACAAATAACAATTTAAGCTTCCTGTGTGCCAGTCTACATACATGTGACACATAAGCTAATATTTACTAAAAGAAATGTCCAAGATTAAGACAATGAATGTTTGATTTGGTTTTAAGATGGGATTTCTCTTTAAGTACAAAAATGTTGGACTCACAGAAGGGCAGCAGCTGTGAGACTGTGGCATTCTGCTGACTGCTGTAGAGAGGAGAGCTGTAGGCTCGTCTGAATCCTGGAGGCTAAAAGATGAGCAGAGGGGAACATGTGCTCTAAATATTTAAAGCAAAAAATCTCTGTAGTGGATTTTTTGAATTAAAACCAGGAGTACTCTGTATTACGAAGCTCACAATTTTGCCAAAACACCTCTGGA
This sequence comes from Lutjanus campechanus, assembly GCA_027495735.1. Taxonomy (NCBI): domain Eukaryota; kingdom Metazoa; phylum Chordata; class Actinopteri; order Lutjaniformes; family Lutjanidae; genus Lutjanus; species Lutjanus campechanus. The sequence goes on along the minus strand of JAJHUR010131706.1, from coordinate 23,889 downwards.
ACTCAACGTAGGACTGACAGTGGTGGTGGATGCTGGTTTTGCAGTTCTTACATCTCAATGCAAACTTATTGTTTACTGAAGGGGGGAAAAAACAAAATCACATTTAAAAAAAATACATTTCCTAAATGACCATGATGCACTGAAGTCTACTTATTTTGCAGAAGAGAAAAGAGACAACATAGACGTACAAACTATCATGCGTGCGCAGACGTCACAAAACTTTGGCTTTTTGCAGTAGTGGTCCTTGAACTTGTGAGGTCTGTCGTTGACTGGTTTGACTGGTTCTGCTGGAGGTGGTTCATCTTTCTCTTCCTCCTCGACCTCCTCATCATAGACAAAATACAGCTGGAGACACAGATGAGGAAGGAGGTTCAGAGACTGAGTGTAACAGTAGTGAACGGCAAAAATCTCAAGGCTCACCTGTATTCATGTCCATGAAAAATAACCTCTATAACAAGTGTTATCACTCGTATCTCTCGCTCTCTGTTTATTTATATTTACTGATATGAAATAACATTTGACATATAACTATATTAGTCATGAAATGTTAATTAACAAAATAACCCAACACACTCATTTAAACCAAATTATCACAACATTATTAATTATATTATTTTTACTTTTACTTTTACTTGCCTCTGGCTAACCCTAATTCCAACTTGTCCCTATCCTTACCCAGCCTAATGAATCGAGGCATTAATCGCATCAATCAGAGGAGGAGTTCCTGCAGATTGGAAAAATTGGGCATAAAATATAGGCCTTTGGTGCATCACACACCGATAAGACCCACTACTGTATCTGACAACTGTGCAAACAGTGAAAACTGGGGTTCACTTTGACAGAAAGTTTGCGTCTGTTTTGGGAAACAAGTGGGTACGAAGTAACAATAGAGCAAAGGAAAAATTCATTCATTACTTTTGGTATAGTTTTAGCAATAATGTGTGTTTGTCACAAAATCCCAAGGCCTCACAGCAAGTCCAGGTGCAGCACGCCATTTGGGTTCATCTGCAGGCAGAGGTGTGGACTCGAGTCACATGACTCGGACCTTGTTTGAGCCAATCCAACAGCATCCAATCAAAGTTGCAGGAGAAAAGTACAAGAACTAATGTTACGATACTGAGCTCCAGTTGAAAAAAACATAAATAGATCAAAGATAAATTTCATTCATGTACAAAAACTACGCAGTAGTCAATAAAATGCAAAATACTTTACAGGTTGAAAATTACTGACTGAGACAACTAGACAACTTCCAACTTTGTTTGCGATTTGAAGTTGCACAAAAAAAGATTAAGTCGAGGCTCTGTAGTTAAAATGGCATTACATTACAAAACTCATAATTTAGGACTTGGATTTGACTTGGGAACACTATGTTTTTTTCAAGGTAGCCTGCACGGTTCATTTATTTATCATTGTACAACATGGAGCTATTGTCCCGTTATACTACTCACAAAACAAAAACTATTTAAATAAATGAGCGTATAAGTCATCAAAATAAACTATTATTTATGGAGAAAGACTTTAGCCTGAGGAAAGCTGCTGCTCTGTAGTCTGGTGGTGGAGCGGTGGATACTTCTGAAGCCTAAACAAACTGAATAAACCCTCCTTAATGATTCAGTTTTGGGACGCACTGCATTGTTTTTATTTAATCCAAACAGTATCCTGCAACACCCACAGCCTGACACATCTATATGAGAATGATTCTATTAATACTGAACCACCCTCGGGTCTGAGTCATATGGAGTCTGTCTGGTGTTCACACAGACTGTAGAGCCAGATCTCTGAATAATGACATCAGACACACACTTGTCAAGACTAATGTGTGTCTTTTTATGCTTTGATTTGGCTGAAATTCATGAATTAAGGTCAGAAAGTAATTCTGCATGATACTGGGAGCTTTTCATGCACACAGACACACTCACACTTACACATAAACCACAGGTGGGACAGACTGAAAGGGCTTAGATCTCAAAATAGCCTTGAACAGAGACCAGCAGAATTCCCAACTGAATGTAACAAAGCTTGACATCGCTCCTCCTAAATATACTGCAGTCTAGTCAAACAGAGCCATAAGGATGTCACACACACATCCACAGCTTTGTATGCACACACACACACTCAGAGGGATGCCTGACAGACCGAACTGGCTCCAACTCTCCATCACTGGCAGGATTAGAGGTGTCCTGCAGCCGCCAGGCTGTGGATTTACACTACAATAACTGATAATACCAGGGACAGTTCACACATTACAGCACCGTCACTCTGCAGCTCTATTTAGCTGTCAGGACTCCTAAACAAACCGACAGTCCCACAATGCCTCAGTGCAGTCATCAGCTTAGAGTTGATTTATTCAAACCCACCATGGCAATATTTCACAAATCAAGAGAGCAGAAAAAGTGGTGATGTGATATCTGTCTATAATCTGCCCCTGCAAAAATAGTTATTATTCATTCAGCTCATGTATTGTATCCAAGTGTTCTATTTAAAGTTGTTTTTCTGTGAGAAGCTGAAAGGGAACTAAAATGAAATTTTGTTTTGCAGCCCTGAGTTGCAAGGTGACAAATAAATCTACCTTGTACATTTTGAATCAAGTATTTAAATGTGAGTTCTTACAAGAAATTTGGCTGAATCGGTGCAAATTAATGTTAATAGGGTCCAAAGTTCATAATCATCCAGTGGCATTTTACTGTTCATAGAGTTTTGCCTCACATTTAGCAAACTGCTAAAAGTGAAATTTTGGACTAAAATATTTCTCTCCATGTCCATTGTCTGATCCTGTTAATGTGGAACTAAATTCCTTTTTGTTAAACAGCAACAGAACTTTTTATTTCCATGTGAGACAATTATATATTTTATATGTAGCAGATTGTAAAATGATGCCTGGACTTTAAGCATCTTTAATATAATAAAAGCTGTTCAACTCGAGGTTTTACACAGACCCCACTCCCTTCCCAACACCACAGGTTTCATGCTGACTTCTCCTTTCTATGTTTAAAGTGCAGAATAGAGATGACTGCTCTCATGCATTGCCTGACACCTTGTTGGAAAACAGAGACTGTTGTAAGGCAGAAAAATCTTAATTAATCCAAAACATTCAGTGCCAGAAAGTGCACACATGTGAATCAGGTGATAATGTCCCAACAGTGGCATAAGGTATAAGGTAAAATATATTAGATTGGACACATCTACTATCCTTACTAGAAGGTTTATGTAATATGGAGTTTTTGGCAAATTTGTTTGTCAATGTAATGCCCGAGTCTCTTTCCTGTATTGATATCTCTGTCTGTGAATCAAGGTGTTTTGTTTTTTCTTTGTTTTCCTTGAGTGGGGTTTGTCCCTGAAAGTGTTGTATGTTGTTTTACTCTAGAAAGTCAATACATGCATCAAATTAAATTCTTAAAAATATATATTGTTTTTTAAATAACATTCTTTTTTGTTAAAGAATATACAGTGGGGTAGACGTAAACTTACTGTGGGTCAGAATGGGACTGGCTATTCCTGCAGGACATGCTTAAAGTTTCCTCTTCTAATTTACTGTGAGTAAGAAGAAGTAGAAAATTGCCTTACAAATGTATAAATTTAATTGTTGTGCTCACAGCACTGAAAATGTTTGGTGTAATTAATTAAACACGTTGTGATAAGATTTCAATGTAAATATGTTTTACTCTGTTGATAATGTGTTCTGAGGATTATCCAGAGTGACGGGGACACTTCAGAAAGACAAGCTGACTGTTTTTTAAGGCTGTAAACGTCACTGTAGTATTTCATTCACCTCCTTTTTATGCTTTGGGACAACAGCATAGTCGGATCTTCAAATTATCTGCAAATATCTTAATACTTTTTTATTATTTGGGTGAACCAGCCCTTATATATTATATACACTAAGTAAAATATGAGCTTTCAAGTTGATCACAATGCCACTTATCACTTTTTGTTCAGTTACTTAGCAGTGGCAGATCAGTTTTCTGTTTATTCGGATATTTGTCTTGCAAGCAGTATGTGTGTGCGCCACATGTTGAGTTGTAGATATTGGATGTCTCACCGTGTTGTCCTCCTCTTTCACCACATTATCAGGCAGAGGTGGGTTGTCATGAATATCCACAGAGTCCTTGTCATCCAGCCTGTCAACATCGGATATCAAATGTCACACAGAGAATCAATGGTTGGAATGTGAAAGACAAATTGTGACGAACATTTTTCAGGCTCATGGTCTCGCTGTAGCAGAGGCTGCCTCAGTGTCACATACTGGGATAATAAGGCTTTTTCTGTTATTCTCCACAAAAATATGACTTTACTTTTGATTTTTCCCCTAACAGAGAACAATTTGATCACTTCCAACTGTGTGTTTTATTTTCAGTTTGTTCTTTAAGATTATTTTCTGATATAAAGAGAGCCTTGAAGCCTTTAAACCATTAGAAACCAACCTCAAGCAGAGACAACTTGACCTTAAAAGTATGGAAAACAAAAAAACTGTACCTCAGTTTTCATTCTTGTCTGAACTTACGAGTCATAATGAGCCATGGTGTTGTTTGGTCACTTGAGGTCCAGTTCCTCCTGATATTCAGAGTCTTGACCAGCAGAAGGCGCTGTAGACACAAAACACATGAGCATCACTTCTACTGCTGCAAAGAGATTCTCAAGAAATCCCTGTAGGTGTCTTATAACAAAACATCTCCTTTCTGCTTCACTTACAATTAATGATCAACCAGTAACCTGAAATCTGTCAGAACTGCCCGCAAATTCAAAAAGTTTTCACCCTGTTTGGTATCACTTTAGTGCAGAAATTTTCAAGAAGCAGTCAACAGTGAGGTCGGGAGACAACTTTATCTTAGCTGAGCTACAACAGTGGTAGTGTTTAGTGCATTAGAAATATAATGCAAGTTTAACTTCAATGTACTTAAAATAAATTAACAATTTCTGCAAAACTTAACTTGGTATTTAAGTGCACTTGCAAGAAGTGCACTTTATTATAAGTGTATTGTAAATTGTACATGAGTGTATTTCTCAGAAGTATACTAAGCTGTCAACACTATAGGGGTAAGTTAGTCCACTTTTGAAAAGAATCATTATTTCAGTCCTTTGTGAGACACTATTAGTATGCATCCAAAATGTGCACTTCAATATAAATTTATTTAAAGCTGATCTTCGGTACTCTTTGAAAAAGTAGCACAAACAATGTAAGCTTTAATTTCATTAATCAATCATGTATATTAGCACATGCAGAGCCATATACTTTAAGTGTATACTTGAAGTTGTTCAGTTTTAGCACATAAAAGTGCAATAAATACACTTAATTAAAATTGTGCTTTACAGTGATTTAACAATAACTAAAATATACTTAGTACAAAATTAGTTAAATATTCATAAACACACTTGAAGTTCACTGATGATTACAAGAATGTCAAAACTGAATCTACTCAGCATATTTATTTTTCAGCAGGGAAAACAGGAGTCACTTGTAACCTGGTAAAAGATACATGTCAAACACATCTACAGATGGTTTGGAGCCCCCCCCCCCCCCCCCCCCCCCCCCCTCCCTCCCAC